>JAMLFT010007240.1:0-15072 GCA_026544285.1 Pachyrhizus erosus
AAAATATTATATAAACTTAACTTAAATTAATTATTTGTAAATTTTATTTTAATTTTTATGTTTTATAAATCTTAAATAATATATAATAAATATAAATTAAAATAATAATTTTATAGTTTTAAAATATAATAACAAATTCACGTATCATATAAATCATTATACTAATTTATTACAAATAAAGACATATTGAACTAAACGTCAAATATCATCCGAAACAATATATCGATACTGTTTGAAAAGTAAGATTAAAATTCATAGATTAAATAATATTACAAAATAAAGCTATACCGTAAAAAATAAGAAATAATAATAAATTAATTGTATAATAATAATAATGTTAAAATAAAAATAATTAATATAAATTTTAGACATATAAAATAAAAACACTAAAAAGTTCGCTAAAAATTTAGAAATAATATATAAGTTAATAATAAAATAACCAGAAATAACAAAATCGTGATAATGAAATTCATAAAAAAAATATAATAAATTTTATGTTATACACACGTGTGTATTATATTATATAGTTTAAAAATTCAACCACTTATTTGACTGGTTTGACAATTGGTCTTTTTAACTCTAAAATATTGGATCATCTTAAAATTAGTAACAACAAATCAAATTGATCTAAAATTGGTAAAGAAAATAGTACTGAAAATCAGTTGAAAATTGTTTTTCAAAAAAATATATTTTGTCTTTTTTAATTTTTTTTAACATAATACAAACATTCATATTTAAGAATTACATATAGGTATATATTATTTATACTAAAAGGATTTGATTGATCAGAGTATATCAGTTATAAAATATCCTGATACTAGATAAAAAAATAATTGTCAACTATTATTAATTTTTTATCTAATAAAACATATAGTTTAGTTATTTATAATAACTTGTACTTGTATTCTATATATTTTTATAATTTCAGATTATTTATTACTTCATATATTATATAATATTGAAAAAATGTAAATTTAATTGTTACAAATTTAAGGACAATTTAATTGTACCACTACACAGTATTTCCTATGTATGTTCTAGCAATGCCAGGCTGAAGCTGATATCAAATTTCTTTCCTTCCACCCCAACAACATGGCTCCATCCTTCTCCACTAGTGAATAATGTTCTGAATAGCACCTCAGAAGACCTCTTATGACAGTATTCACATAAGAGCTCAAAGGACACTGACGGAAGCCAGCCATTGTTAACCTTGACTTCCACTTGCCGAACAGTTCATGTCTCTCAACCCTTTCCTTGCCTTCACAAGCAATGATATTGACAATATCCCTGGCCAGACAATGTTGCTCCACACTAATCCTCTCCTTGCTATCTCTTGGGAGTGTGACATCAATGGACTCAAAGATTGCCAAGTAGTAATCCAAGGTTTCAATAAACCTGTTGAAGAAAGGGGTTGTGTTTGTGTTTGATTCCTGCTCGACCAGTGTGGTCACTTTGGGAGAAAGCGACTTCACCAATCTCAAAAGTCCATCCCTTGGATTACTCACATGAACACTCTCATCAGCTGTGTGATGGAGTTGCAAGGGAAAGTTCACAGCCAAGGCCTCTCCAGGCCTGATATCAAGCATTTCCCTTGTCACGTCTGAAGCAAAAACAGGCACTCCATGAAAGTCAACTGGGATGCCAAATTTCTGAGACATGGAGGCCAACCTTTTCCCAACAACCTCTAGTCCGTCGCCACGAGCATATTTGGAAACAGGATCATCAATCCCCGTGATCCGAACATGGGGAGCTCCACCAGGTCTTGCTGCAAGAGCTTGAAGAAGAGTCATCCATTGAGTTCCCTGAGCAATTTGGAAGTCTATGATGTGTACGCGGTCCTCGTTTCTGCATGCTTCTGCAATGGCTCCATTGGCAGCCATGTAACCAAATTTTAAGTAGGGACATATCTCAAACAGCAGTTGCATGTAAGAGAGTAATTCTTCTCCTTCAGGCTCTCTGCACCTAAGGGCATGATAGATGCTATTCCCTGATGCTTCAGTCCTTGCAACAAGCCCTTCTACCATATAAGCACCAAGCCGCTGGATTGGCTCCCCATTGATGGACACGGCATCTCTAGCCTTTCCTACCAATTGATCAAAATCTTTCATGTTGTTTTCAGACAGGGCTTTGGCACATGCAATCAGCAATTGCTTCAAATTGTTTTGTGGAAAAGCTTGCAGTGTTGCATCTTCCATCAACTTTTGCCGTTTCTCTACATGCACAACTTCACTTGTCTGCCTATTGCCATTAATATATGATGGCTGATTTTGAGTATACTGTGACACATGGTTCTCATGGCTCCAGGATCTGTATCTCTGGCCAGATGTCATTGGCCTGCTGCTCTCAGAAAATGAATTTGGCGTGGTAACTAGATCATCATCAGGGGCCATCAGAGCAGTTTCTAGCTCCAGCAAAGCGTGCTGGATTTTCTGATCACAACTCACATTTTGTAGAATAGAATTCATACCAGAATATAGTGGGAAACAGTCCACAGATGAGATTGATCTATACATATAATGGTTGGTTTCCAATGAAGAGTTGCAAGAGGGCCTGACACCAGATAGGATTTCTCCAGGGCTGTATTGCTCCTGGCTGTCACTCAATGCTGAAAGAGTATCAGACTCAAAATAAGTGGAAAAGGGTGAATTAGGTGAATTTCCTGTGTCATATGTCAAGGATCCAAGCAGCCTGTTGGGTAGCGATGGAACGGTGGGAAAAGATGACACGTAAGGTAATCCGGCACTAGTAACACCACCGAAACTGAATAGCTGTTGCGAATCCATATTAAGATGATGGCATCAGCTGATTTATGTGAAGAAGAGATTTTAATAATTTGACTAGCAAATCAGAAAAGCACCAGCCTCCACAAACTTCTCAATATTTTGCTTCAGACTTGAACCCCAACAGTTACAATAGAAGTATATATAAAATCTGCAATGACAACATAGGCACAAATGAATATTTTCATAATAGCACAATCAGAAGTTCACAATACCAATCATCTAGTGCAACTGTAAATTGGAGAGAAGATAAAAAAAAAAAAAAAACACATACACTCAAGAAATAAAGAAACTGACCAAACACTAGAGAATTGAACCTGATGAAGTTTGAAAAATTAAATTCATAGCTCTTTTGCCCCCACAGTAACGTGCAGGACATAAATTTTGCATAACAGATTGAGCAGGAAGAAGAAGGCAATCAATGCCTTAAACCATACTAATGAATTTGAAGCTTAGAATTAATCTGGGAACCGTACTCTGTACAAGTTTATTCAAAATCAAAAGCAAGCAATTTCAACAGTCCTCCCATGCGATTTCAGAAAAGGTTCCATCTTGGATGTATAACATCAAGTGAAAAGTCTATCAGGATTGCATAGCCAAATCCTTAAAATCAAAGTAATCCTCTAAGAAGATTAAAATTCTCTCTATTTGTTATTTTATAAACTGCCCCCACTTCCCTTGGCCGGTAGGTAGATTCCATACGAATACAGCATATAAAACATTTTCTACCGAAGAAAGCAAAAAATCTGATCCAAATCCAGGAATCACTCTATTAATTCAAACCCAGTTACATCATATCCAAACCAAATTATTATGAAATAAAAAAATAGTTCAACATCAATAAAATTATAGTAAAGAATCCATGATGTGATCTTTTTATTAAAAAAAAAGGTAATCCAATTAAAGAAGAAAAAGCAAGACGCTGAAATGATTACCGGAAACACTCAAAAGCTGAAACATTAAAAATCAACACAAACACGAAATAATTTTTTTTTTTTTAAAAAAAAGACAGAGAAAACCGATACATAGAGACATGTTCATTTCAGACAACCAGCGACGTCGTATTGGTTTTGAACACCGATAGATAGACATATGGCGGGATGGAGTATTGATTTCAGTTAGGAAAGTAAAAGAAATTACCTGAGAAAGATAAATGAAATTCAGTGCCCAAAGTTTGAAAGTCGAAAGCTTGAGTGTTGGTTGGGAATTTGTGCAGCTTCGATGATGTTGTTGTGTTTTTTCTTATTAAGGATTGTGTTTGTTGTGTCTGTGGTTTTTGCTTTAGATGAAGTTGGGGGAAGGGTGTCCGAATGTTATATATAGAGAACCAAGTGTTAGGGTATGACCCAATACTGGTATGGATAGCAACGGTGACGGTGACGGTGACGGTGACGGTAACGGTGACGCTAACTGTGATGTTTTATTGCTTTAAATGATATTCATTAGCACTGCGTAGTTACGGCGCGTATTTTAAACGGAGCCGACCACACGTTAAGGAATTGCGGTAGAACATTCCTTGCCTTTTCTACTCTCACCTCTACGCGGGGGTCGTGCTCCACTCTCTCTTTTCGAGCGTGAATATAACTCATCGAAATAGAAATAAATAACTCAAGTAATAATAAGTTGTTGAATTTTTTTGTATAATTTTAATACTTTTCTTATTATTTGTTAATTCTCTAAGAGAAAAATATTGTCATCGAGGCCAAACATTAGCACATCATTAGTCAGAGATTCAAGAGTATAACAACAATTAATTACCCAGAAAATCGTAATGCTAATCAAGTTTCGTGACAATTGACAAACTTGTTTGGGATTGTATGTCAACTTGTGACTTTTCGTGCATTCTACGTTTTTTTCTCTTCCTTTATAATTTAACTAAATTTTGAAGATGAAAATGAAATTCATAAGAATGTAATTGTTATTATTAATAATAAAAAAATGTCTTTGTTATGAAAATTTTGAATGACATAAGATATTTTTCTTTTCTGGAACAAAGATTGTATTTTATTAAATAAAATAACATTAAAGAGATAAAGTTTTTAAATTAATAATGAAATTGTATAAATAAAATATTTAAATCAAGATATTATCTTCTTTATATCTATAAATGTAATATCATATGTTAAAATTTAAATAAATATATATAAAAATATAAAAAGTAATAATAATAATAATAATAATAATATATGAAATGTTTAATTTAGGACAAATCATATATTTTACTGTGAGAGGATAAATTCTAAAGGTATTGATCAGTTAATTTAATTAATTGACATTAGCATTTATTGAGGTAGTCATGCAAGCTCTATGAGACATTTAGTATATAAACCCTGTATTCTATCGAATGAATAATAATACAGTTTTTTCCCAAATAATTTTCTTAACAAGAAGAGCTCTTGCATTTAATGTCCGACCGTTCAATCTATTCCCTCTAGGAAATTTTACTATGCTACGCAATTCTCATTTCTGTGAAATTGTTAATCATATCATATTCAATATAAGTCTTCTAATATTTGTTGGTAATAAATTATAAATATTTTCATATTTAAATTAAAAAAATGAAACCAAGTAATAAATGAGGGGTAAAGTTGACATAAAATCTATGTCTAGTTTCAACTATTCTTTTTATTTTTCTCAAAATTATCTACTACTTTCTACTTTAATGTTTGCTCGAAACAGGTCAATCCCAGCAGTCTCTTACAGTAACTAGCAAATTAAAATAGTATATTAATGTATTTGATCGTCAACTTTAGTTTATTCTACTAGTTATTAATTTTAAAAGAAATAACCATAAAAACAAGAGGATTACAATTGAATTTTTTTTTTTTGTTACAGAGAGTTTAGATTACGAGAAAGCACAACCCTTGTAAGGCAAAAAAATAAATAAATAAACTAAATTTAATGAAGATTAAAATTAACAGTATTATTACACTTTGCTTTTTAAAGTGCATTCTCCTCATAGCCAAATTCAAAATATATATAATATATGCTAATAAGATAAGTCTAATCATCAAAGTCATACCACAACTAATATAAATCAAGATCCCCGATCACATGCGTCAACTCTCGTTTGCTTACACTTGAATAAAATGAAGAAAACAATCATCTATAGTCAATTTTTTTTTTTTTAGGAATGAAATGGGCTATATTCAATCAATAATGTGATTTACATTAAACACGAGTTAAGATGAGCCCTCAACCCAATACATTGCACCTAAAGCCAAAACTAAATTAACTAGCTTGTCAGCAACCATATTGCGAAGGGAAGTTTACATGAATAATGTGTAACTATCGTCAATGTTTTGGCTAGGAGAATCGAGTCAATGTTTTGACTGATTTAACAATTGATTAAGGAGTAAGTTAAGATAATTAGTTACATCAAGTCTTCAATGTATATACAAAATGATACAAGAGAGTGATGCTATTATAACTCAAATTTATGGAGAAGAAATTACGTATTAACTATCTTATAAATTTTATAAATATATTACCACTTATGTAAAGTTTATTGCCAATTTAAGTTTGCACCATCATAAATACTTAATAAATATTTTCCTTAATAGTTTGACAAGAAATGCATAGTTGAAAAATTGTTTATGACTTGATATTAAATTTAAACTTTTTAACCTCTCATGTACGTATTCTTTATAACTAAGATAAAGAAAAATTGTTGGCATGTGTCATTGCTCAAACAAAAGTATAAGGGTTATAGAGAAGGATCATGTTTAACACGGAAGACTTGGTCCGTGGCTTTATCAATTGAGGATGAAGTAATGGTCTAAATAATGTTGAGTAGGCACGCGCCACAGCTGGAGTTGAACCTTACGCAATGTGACTCATGGGTGACGTTATTATTTTATGCTGTGAGGGAAATGCCACCATACCCATAACACTAATCTCACACAGAGTCATACACGTGTCAATGACTGAAGCCACCTTCTGACTGTTTGACTTGCGTGGCAAGCGTTCACACGCTCACTCCAACTGTTTTCTATGGTCGTTGACCGCATTAATATCCAATCTCTCTGGGTATATATAGCCAACTGTTACATTCTATTCAATATCCACACGGGCCCACTTTCTCATTCGTATTATCCTCTAAATCTTATTAATTAGTCAAAATAAATTGGCTTTCTACTAAACATATGCTTAATGTGATTTATATATTTATTATAATCTTTGCTTAACCGCATCATATGCAATCAGTGTTCATATGAGATATTTTCATTTTCAAGAATCAATTATACTGATACATCCGCATGCAATTTATAATTAGTATAATATCATTTACTCGTCACCAAGCAATTCCAGTGGGTGCCACCATCCGTGTTTTTTAAATCCACTAAACCCTTTAGTGATTGTAGAAGATGGAATTTCGGAACATCTTTCTAAATAACTTCATTTTCTAAGAGTTAATCAAATTCCTTGTTTCGTCAAATTTAATCTTTAACCAAGATTTCTGAAATGAGAAAATGAGCTACTTTTATTGCACAATTTGGAATTGCCTATGTTGTACTATGTTGTTAATGTTTATGTCAACCAAATTATTATTTTTTTTGTGTAAATCTCATTTTTTATATTTGGAAGACATAGTCTCTCACAATTATTTTTTTTTTAAGATTTTAAAAGTAAAATAGTATTTTGAAGGAGGTTTTTTTCATTGGATACGTTAGTTTTTGTAGAAACTAATTTGCTAGTAATACATAATTTTGAAAAATCAATTCAATTAAAAGCATAATTTTTTAGATACTAATATAAAATAATACAGAAAGAGTATTAAAAATCTTAATTTTTATTAAAAATAATTCTTACTAATAGAATCAACTGCATTGATTTATGTCAATCATTCTCTAAACTCTTTGATTACTACAAAAAATTTAGCAAACCTTAATTTAAAAAGTTAGTTGTTTCTAATAGAGTCAACTGCAATGATTACTCCCAGCTTGTCCATTTGATCCTAGTTTGTATGTTTTACCAATACACTTGCTTAAATGATTAAGCAGGTGGAATTTTTTACATTTAAGTTATTAAAGAAAGTAAGAAACCATTTGTGTAGGGAAAGAGAAAGAGAAAGAGAAAGAGAAGAATAATCAGATTCACACCTTCCCTTTTCACAATCTTTTACTTTATCTTTTATAAGATGGCGGCTATTGGCTGACCCATTCTAAGCCTTTTGTATTTACTGTTTTGGATCATGGCGGCTGATCTGTCACAGGTGAAACTTTTTAAGTGTTTTTTTTTTTTTAATAATGCTGACATGTCAAAACCTAGATATTTTTTATGGATGTTGTGTGACTGGATTTGTTATTATTGTATAAGATTAGTGCTTATTTTTATATGATTAAAATTTATGATAAATAAATGTTTTTAATATTTAGATTATATTTATTTTTATAATATAATTTAATTTAAAAAATAGACTTTCATTCTTCAATCTATTTTTAATTAGATATTTTAATACTTTTTTCATTTAAAGATGCCGTGAACCTATAATTAATTAAAAAAACTTATCTCTTAGACATTTCAAACTATACTCATATTATCTTTAGAAAAAAAATTGTTTATTGACATAAAATGATTTTTATGTTATCATCCAATAATAAATTATTATATATGATAAATTGATAAAATATATATATATATCAATATTTAAAATATAAAAATCATAATAAATTTTTTAAAAAATTATATTATTATATAATTGAAAATTATTATATATAATAATATTTAATTTTATAATAGTTATTTAAAAGTTATAACATGTTTCTTGATTTATTGAATGTATAATTTATTTTTCATTTATAGTGAATAAAAATTAAATTTAAACAAACATCCTTATATTACGAGTCAAATTATTTGTAAATTTAAAATATAACTTATGTATTTAAAATATTTATTTATATCTAATTATAATATAATTTATATGTTTAAAATATTTATTATTATAAATTTTAATTATATAAAAATAAACTTTATCGTGAAAATATACATGCTAAAATTTTAATTAAAGTAAAATAAAAATTCACAACAAGTAAATATATTTAAATATATAAATTATATTTTAGGTTTATAATAAATCCTTTAAATTATAATATAAAACTATTTTTGACTATTGACATTTTTAAAAAAATATTAAAACTCAATTTAAATATAGAAATAAAATAAAGTAAATTAAAAAGATCAAATATACTAAATTTTTGTTTTAGTTAATTACGATAATAGTATATGAAATTTAGATTCAAATTAGAGAATATAAATTATTCTAAAAAAAATAATTTTTTAAAAAATAGTTTTTAAGAAGTAAATAGATTTTTTAATTAAAAATAAGATTTACTTATTAAAAAGGTAGAAAACTGTTATAAAAAAAATTTAGACAATCACATAAAAATAAAAATAAAACTATTTACTTTATTAAAAAGTATTTAAAAAACAAACAGCCACCAATATTAAAAATACATAATTTTCAATTATAAGAAAAATGAATGGAAATATTTAAATTGCATATTAAAATAGTTGGCTAGTGAATGAAACAGTGTTTTCAAAGCATTCGCTAAGATATATAGAAATAGATTTTCTGTAATGACATTATCATTGTAGAAAATCTTGATTTTTTATTAAATTTTATTAATATAATTTAATTTTTTATTATAAAATTAAAGTTGTAAAAAATTAATAGTGAAATTATAATACTGCACAAGGTAAAAAAAATTTCACTGCAGATATATATAATATCCAAATGCTATAGTTACTTAAATCATTGTATAAGAGTAATAATATTTTTTAAGATCTTACCTTCTAAAAAAAAATTATAAACTTAAAAAACACTTTTAGATCATTTGAGAGTAACAAGTGGCTTAACCGTATTATTTGAAAATAAAGTAAAAAATATTTAAGAAAATACTTATTAATTTATTATATTAAAATACAAAAAATTATTTCACATATATATATATAATGTAAGTGTATTTTCAACCGATAATCCTTTGAGTTGTCAAGAAGAGATGAGAACTTTATAAGAATATGCGAATTAATATTTGATCGAATATGATTTGACAGTGATTTTATGCCAAGGAAAACTAAATGGGAAGTTGGGAACTGTTGTGGTCAAAGACTCAAATGTTTCCATTTCTATACTTATCCTGATTAATTGTGAAGAAAAATAAAAGAGGAAAATTGGCATTTAATATTGTAATGTAAACACGTCTTTCTTTAAAATTTATTGTTCAAAGGAAGGACCCATAGCAGCTCAGCTATTTTAGCCAGTACAAAAATTACAGAAGAGAAATTGTATTCGTATAACTATTTTATAGTTAAGAAATAAATAGGCAGAAGAAAGGCATAATTGAGGTGAATGATTCATGTGATATATAAAAAAGGAAAAAATATTATAAAATACGTGTAAGACTAATATAAATATATATTAAAAACAGAGAGATAATATGCTCGTGTTATTTTGGATTATTAAGTATAGTAATTTATTATTATTAAAAAATAGTTTTACATATTAAAATTTATTGTTAGTGTAATCGATTACAATCATATTAATTTTGTGAGTTCAAATAATTTGTATGAAATCTTAAATAGAGTTGTCGTAATTTGTCCTATCCCACGAGTTAAATTATTAAAATAGAAATCCAGAACGTATTAAGAGAAATAAAAAAAAAAAAATAGGTCAAATTTATCTTACATGATAGGTCAATGAGCCAGACTAAGTAAACAAAAATATAATTTGTAAGAAATTTAGATCGAATCAATCCACTTTTTTATTGGGTTAGTTGATTGATTTAATAACTTTTATTATTGTCATTATACACAAAAAAATATAATTATTGTATTTCACATTAAATAAAAAATTAAATATTATCTTTATATTTAACCACTTTACTAATATGTATCCAAACCAAAATCACTGTAATTACTAATGTCTTGATTAAATATCATGAGTGGTCAATTTATTTTAATAATAATTTTAAGATAGTTATAATTCATCCTCGCCATTCATTTTAAGGATATTCACGGGTTGGACTTGATTAAGTTTAGCTAAACACGTCGCCTATCCCATCATGGATTGGGTCTTATTTTTGTAATTTTTTTTTTAAACTCAACATTAACTAACCTAGTTATAAATAGTTCGAGTTGAGTCAACGAGTCTAAAAATTTGAATTTATTTTAAATTTTAAAATAATTTTATAAAAAGAAAAATATAAACAAACAATGTTGCATATGATAAAGTTAATGTTCTCATTTTATTACAATCTTAGCACTTATCCCTAGTACACCATTCGATTAATTTGCAATATTGTGTGTCTATGAACTTTGATCATTTCTTCAACATCTTTGTTAATCTTATATAATACATGCTTAAAGAATTTCATAGTTGTTATCGTGGATGTTATTAAAACTGAAATAGGGATCAGCTCAATCAAGTCATTAGGTTAGTGAGTCACTAATTGAACCACATGAATTATTATCTTATTAAATATACAATTATATATTAAATATATATTATAAATATTATCAAGCAACATTAAAATGTGTCGAACAACGATATGGGATAACATGCCATCTCACATTAGGCCTCGTACATGAGTGAGATTTATTGTATTTGGTTGGATTTGATCAAAATATTAAAAAAAACTCAACCTAAAGGTCAGTTTGAGTTACTCATATTCGCAAGTAATTTATACTTGTGAACATTTCTAATTTAATTTTTTTTAAATCATTGGATTTTAAAAACATTAATGGTAAATGTGATAAATAATTATCTTAAAGTTACTTTTGTAGTAAGTTAACCCCTCCTAAACTTACTACAATAATGGTATTAAGATAATTATTTTTTGTCCTCACTATTTATTTTCTTCAAATTTATTAGTTAAAATTAGTTATTCATTAAAATAATTTAATTTCAATAAATTAATGGTGAGACAAAAACAACTTCTTTTAAGTTACTCTCAAAATAAATTGATATCTTCTTATATAGACGAAGGATCAACAAGTAACTCTTTTACTATTATAGTAAGTTGATCTCTTATCTCTCCCCCTCTCTTTATATGTACATAAAAACAGTCAAATATGCACGCATATTAATAATAGTAGTATCCCTAACAATAACAGGATCACGAATCAACTCAAATAAAGTCACAAACATAAGAAGTTGTGCAAATTTTATTTTTAAAGATTTATTTGTGTGATATGCAAATCTCTCATTATATAATACATTTGTCTTCATTGGGAGTCAATATAATAGGATAATAAAACATAATTAAAATGTAGAACCCAATAAATGAAAAAAAAAGTGCAACAGTAAGTAAATGTATAAAGAATATTCCTTGAAATTGAAAACATGTGTATATAAAAGAAGTTTTAAATTCGAATGATTGATAAAACGAGATAAAACTTAAACAAGATAATATAAATCAAGAGATTTAGAAGATTAGATCAAATATTCAAAATGTGTACAATTTTAAATAAGGCATCTTTAAATTCAATTATAGTTTTTAAAAATTTATTAAATGAGAAGAAAAAACTCATGAGACATAATGTGATGTGCACAAGGATTAATCGATGAAATTACTTTAAAAGTTAGGATAAATCAAATTAATCTATTTTTGTATGTATAATCTCAGAATTAATACTAGTTTGTTCAAAAAGACTGGTCACAAGTTAACTTTATAAATGTTTTAAGAGATAGTTTAGTTTGAGAAAACATTTTTTATTTTAATTATAAAATTATCATCTTATCATCTTTTTTTTAGTTTGTTTCCTATCTTCAAAGTTTTTACAACAAATAATGAAAATAACTATTTTTCTTTATTTCTTATACAAATAGTTGAAAATGTGAAATAGATTAAAAATAGGATAATAATTTTGTAATTAAAAATGAAAACAAAAATACACAAATCCTAAAAGTCCCAAACAAACACAATATAAGACTTGAATTTTTTAAATACCAATATGCTAATATACATTACATTCCCCCATTTATTTCAAAAGTTTTTAAAGAAATATTCAAGAAATTATTTAAAAATAATTTTTCTTGTATTGACTTCTTGGATAAAATATATCAAACCTATTAAATCAAATGATATGAATCAAACTTAGATTATAAATTTTAAACACAATTAAATTAGCGTGATAAATAATATGAATCAAAGACATCTTTATACCCCTATAATTTGTCAATCACACTAAACACATTTACTTTCTATGTTATTTGCACTAATTGGTCATGTGTGTATGATATTAATAAACATTGTAAATTTAGTATTATTTCATGCTAGATGTCCTATTTAAAAATTATATAAACTATTCCGTTAAATACATTTTGTAAACTGTACAACACTTATAAAATATAAAATTATTAAAAAATTAATAAACTTATCTTTTCCATAATAGCAGTCCTGCACTTTTTCATCACGTAGAATTGTTCTCGCCACTTAAAAATAAAAATTTCATCCTTCCTTCCATTTTTTTTTTGTTCAAAATTCAACTTAACAACATATTTAAAGGTTGCCTAAGAGAACACTTCTAAAACATCAACACGATGGTGCTTCGAAAACATAATGTTTGATTCCCTGTTTAATGGTACTTAAAAATAATAGATAGAACTTCTAAAACATAATTTCTAATTCTCTATTTAACAGTACTTAAGAAAAATAATATTTTTAATTATTATTAAAAGTTTTTTTTTACAAAAATCGTTTTGTGATTGAAATCTATAATCTCATATATATATATTTATATATATTACTTAAACTCTTACAATTAGATCGATGCTAATGATATTATTAGAGGTCTTAAAATGCAATTGTGATAACGTTAATAAGTTATTAAGGGTTTTAGCAATGTTATCATTACCACATTTTCTCTTATTTTTTCTTTGCGATATAAACATTTTATAATAAAATGTTTTTTTTTTTTCATATTTTCTTTCTGTATCCAAGCACGACGAACGACAGTGATGGAAATTAACTAAATATAAGGATGACAAATTGACAATCATTCTTGTCTCTCTTTTGTCCTTTCCCAAATTAATAATCCATAATGCTTTTATATCATTTGTTTGATTTAAATCAAAACCACTCACTTTTAATTCATAAATACAATGCTTGTGATAATCTTGGAAGTTTTTTAAATTTGCGCTTAAACCGTTAATTTATTAAATATTTTAAAAAATTAGAGTAGGCTAATTTTTTTACTTATTCATTAAGTTAACTTTATTTTTTTATTATTTTATTGTCACAAAATATTTACTGACTTTGTGGGTGACTAATTTAAAAAAAAATAGTTGAATTTTTTAAAAAACAATATTATTTTTTATCGGCTACATTTCTGTTCAAGCTGGATAATTAACTTGTTAATTTGTGTGCATACATATAATTTAAGGTGATTATATATATTATTTAATTTTATATTATTATTAATAAAATTTTCATTAAAGTATATTGATAAAAAAAATTGAATGATTCATTTAATTCATACAACATAGATCGAATTTATTCCTATCAAGCTAGATTTAATCTAAAAACTGTGGATTGATTTGCCTTAATCACTTGTCCATTTATTTATGGATGAAAGTTCGTTTATGCGAGAATCAGTCAAATTTGGTTAGCAATTTGCTGTATTTTTATCCATATATACTTTATCTTTTGAAAGCATTTTCCTTAGTTTCTGAATTCTTATCGTGCACAGCAATTTTTCACCGTGTTTTTATTTTATTTGAATTAAAGTTGTGGTTTATTTCGATGTATAAAAAATAAAGAAAAAAGTGATTGAAGATTTATTCCTAATTAAAAGCTAAAAAAAGAAATGTAAATATAATAAAAAATAGATCTAAATAAAATGTATAATATATGATGAGTGTAAAGTTAATTAATTATAACGCGTGGTGGGATTGACACATATGACACGCTCTCTATAAATGGTGCATCAACCCCCAAATTCCGTAGATGCATGCATTGATAATAATGAAACTAAGGACTTTCAAAAGCTGAGCATGGTATCTTGCTTTTGGCATTAATATCCAAAAACTTAATCAGATTACTAAATGAAAAGCAAAGATTTTGATTTTGGAAGCGGAGTGAATGACACGTATTTGATAAGAATGATGATATCTAAAATCTCAAATAAATGGATGTGTCCGAATCACTGGCTCTTTTCCGTTAGTTCGTCTCCAGCACAAAAGCCCAAACACACACACATAAGGAATCTATCAAATCAATTTTTTATTATAAAAATATCAACTATAAATATAAATTATTAAATTATATTTATATAATAAAGAATAATATAT
>JAMLFT010007241.1:0-15071 GCA_026544285.1 Pachyrhizus erosus
AATTAAATAATATAAAATCTTTTAGAAAAATTTAATTCAAATATTTATAATTAAAAAAAAACTAACATATATTTTACCCTAATTTTTTTATGTGACTAGTAGAAGGGGCAAATATCCAAAGATTAAAACAATTAAAAGGCACCAATAACATCAAAGTCGTCACCACCCATGAGGTGGTTATAAAAAGTTTGGACACTTCAAAAAGGTGTTAATAGAGTCTTGCATTTAGAGTCCATGCTTTGCCAATTCCACATTTCCTTCCCGAAGAATATGGTTGAACTGAAGTTTGCGAAACATGTCATTAGATCTCACAGCTCCTGACATAAAGGAAATTTTGTTGCGATAAAGGACATGATTGTTGAATAAACTGAATTGCATTTGCAGAGTCAAATTCCACAGCAACTTCTCGAAATCCGTGTTGCAACGCGATCTTGATACCATGGTAAATCGCTCATATTTCTGCTTCATCAATGTGACACTCTCCAAGCTTTATGGAAAAACCTATAATAAATTATCCACTCTCATTTCTTATGATGCCACCACACACAGCTTGCCGAGAATTAGGATCAAAGGCAGCATCAACATTTTCCAATATGTATCTGATATATTTTAAAAATCAAGTGAGTAAAGTAGTATTAATAAAATCACTATTCCTCCTCAAAGAAATCTCAATACTCACGATGTTATTTTTTAATTATAAGAATTTCATCATTAAATATGTTATTTATTTATGATTAAAATATATATATTATACGAAATTTTATTGAATGAAATATATAATGAATTTTCATTTTTAAAATTAAAAATATTTTATTGGGTCCACTTTATAATATTTCAAAATTACTTTGACGCACCTAATTTTATAATTAACTAATGCAAGTTCACTACACGCTTGCTCTAAGAAGAAAGAAATAAACTTTGTTTTCTCAATTTTATAATTAGTTAACGTGTGTTTGCCTTATCTCAATATTAGTTAATTATATCCATAAAAAATGAATTTGTCATCAAAATTATAAAAAGTTACCTCATTTTTCAATGAATAAAAAATACTGGGTATATTTGCTTTTACGCGTTACATAGAATAATTCTCCAAAACTATTAAAATTACTATTTTAAGAATAAATTAAGATAAATATATTTTGACATATTATGGAGACGAAACATAACAGTATTGGAATTGTAAGGTAATCAATGGCAATTAGGATTTCAAAACTCTCAATTTATGTACAGTGCACACACCAACTTGATGGATAAATAAGATTCTTGGAGGAAGATGCTTGATCAAATTAAATCAAGCCTGTACGTCATCCATCGAGCATTTAAGGTGCTGAATTATTTTACGTTTATTATCACAAAAAAGAAAAAAAGATGTTCTTTGGTTAGAAAATAAATCCATTAAAGCCTTAATTAATGAGTTTTGCTTAGACAAAACTCCAAATGAAGTGTTAAAATTTTACAAAGAGGTTAAAACCTTAAAAGAAATTCTAAAAGGAACCTTACTTAGAGAAACCTCTTGATGATGTTGTAAAACTTTATGAGAAGATTGATTTAAATCTTTCTAAGTTTTTAAAGTAAAACCTTAAAAAGGTTTTAAAATACAAAATAATTCCCAATGAGAAATTTAAACATGGATAAAAAGGAAAGAAATTTTTTCATGATGAATTCCTTAATGTTTGTTATTTTTATGGCAAATTGAGATATGTTACGTCCAAGCATAAATACCTATCTAAAAAGAATCACCCTACGCCTTATACTCTAATAAGAAAGGACTTAAATCTATTTGAACTTTTAATAATAAGATTGTTCTTGATGTATATGTACTCAATAACAAGAAGTAGACAAGCCTCAATCATGATACTTGGACCCTGACGGCTCATGTCACATGATGAGAGAAAAGTCTATATTCCGAGACCTTCACCTAAAGAGTGATGAAATAATCACTTTTGATGGGAATTAAAAAGAAAAATAATAAAAGTGGGTAAGATAAATATACATCATATTTCCTGGATAATGTTTAATATATTGAAGGACTAAAGCAACTAAAGCATAATTTATTGTGATAAGTCAATTGTGTGACAACGATGATGTCTCCTTCAATAGAGACAAATGTATAATAAAAAACAATGATAATCTTTGTTTATTGTTAAAAGTTGGAACAATCTTTATAAAATTAAGATGAATATGTTGACAAATCAAAATATATCAAGTTTACTCTTCATAAAAAAAAAAATACTAAATTTGGTATAAGAAACTTAGACATACAAACTTGAGATTAATGAAAGAGGCATCATGAGACAATTTTAAAAATTAAACATGTAAATTACATATATACTTAAATTTCATAAAAGAGACACTTTTATTCAAGTGACTTCATCATAATATTCTTAATTTTTATTTTAAATTGAAGAGTTGTTTAAGGAAAAACTATTACATGATCCAAAATTATTATAAATATTATTGTATAAAAAAATTAATAAAATTCACTAACATGATATGTGAAAATTGGTGAACACAGTCATAGTTATTTCGGATCATGTAATAGGTTTCGACATCTTAGGTATAAAACACAAAGATAATAGCTATAACCTAACGGCTTGTATGACAAGGCTCTCCATTGATCCCCTCGTTACCTGCTAAGATCATGTACTTGTCTTTTCTGGTTAAGCTTGTGCATACAAATCCTAACTCATTTCCAATCTCACTTTGCACAGAATTGGCAACTTCAATTCTTGATTTTCCACCTTCATGACATGTTTGTGACTGGGGTAACTGGTTGAGAATTTTAATAAAATAAGTGGGATTTGGGTTCATAAAGTGAAAAAACGGGTCCAAACATTTGTGTCCGCCAGCTGTAGTTCCATAGAACATGCTAACCTTAACATCAACGGCCACAGGAACAATGTCATCTGTGAGTTCAGCAAATAAAGGACTAAACCTTAATAAATAAGGTTCCCTGCAGGTTGTTCCCTCAGGACACACCACAAGGTTTCCTAGGCTCAGCAATTTGTCCATTGTTTCTCTGTCCCTCTCTCTTTCTCTTGTTAGTCTTATGGTTCTGATGGGGGCAACTAGTTCATTGAATTTACTCAAACTGTATGTGACTGCAGAGAGTGGTTTGTCCAAAACATATGCAATGTAAAGTGGATCAAGCAAAGTTCTGTGATTGCATACATAAAGCATGCCCTTTTGATTTTCTTCATTTTGTACCAATGACATAAGTTTTTTGGGTCTTGAAACAGTGGTTCTTGTGCCTGAGAAGGCCAGTATTGGAGCAGACACATTGAAGGGCAATGCAATGCCAAATGTGAATCTAAAGATAGAAAGAAATAGTCCAAGAGGTAACCACATAAAGAAAGCTAGAGAAGATGCAAAGCTTGGCCTGAAAGCCAACCTTCCATCATGGAAGATCAATGACTTTGGATACCTTTCTCTCGGGAGGACATGCCAATTTCTCCTCTCCTCAGAGCTTAACATTAAGCAAATCTTCTGCTGAAACAGAACAAGTTAATTAAATTAATGGAGTTGTATATTTAGTACGATTTTAAAACATGGTATGTGAAGGATGATGACTTCCACCATAACATTAAGATTTTTTGAAATAATCCTGTAATTTGACCATAAATACAATCACATCAACTATATTTATTTATAATTTTTCATAATTCTTAATTTTTTATAATATTCAAAATTATGTAACAAAGACAAATGAATATATACGTTCTTAAAAATGGACAAACCTTGAAATGAGGGAAAAGTTCTCGGTGAATATACTCGATATGGTTACCGATGATACCAATAGTGTTGTCAGTGTTGTCGTTGCCTGTTTTAATCTCGTATAAGGGGTTGTTGTTTTCCTTCCTTGTCTCAAACAATCCCAAAAAGTACCCTTTGAAGGACCTGATGTCTCTTGCTACAACAGTCTCAACCCCTAGATAGTCCTTCAAGAAACCTTCAACCATGACCCTAGGCAACTTACTTGATGCCACCTTCTTCTCACAATGCATAACAGCTTCAAATCCTTCCCATCCTATGTCTTCTAAAAAGAACTTTGGCAGAACAGCTGACCCTATTCTAAATGTGTCCTTTCTTATGCCAAAAAAACTCAAGAAAACCATGATTTTCAAGCCAAGATGGTCTTCACCCGCCAGCCACACCAAGGGGTATGAAAGAAACAAGACGAGAGACCTTAGTAGCCCACCAGCTTCAAAAGCAACCAGCATGAAGTAAGGAAACAATGAAGTTGATCGCAACAGGGTACTTTCAAAATCAAAAATCACTGTTTTATTAGTCAGTTCTTCTATTTTGTGGACAAGAGAAACTGTTTTCATCTTGCTACTGCAACTGGGGTTCATTGCGTAACAAAAGAAGTGTGTTTTGGGTTTGCTGTTTCTGGCGCCTTTGAGACCTGTTTTGACAAGAATTTAAAAATGATAAATCTTTCATGAAATTGATTACTATGACTAGTTAGTTAAATAAGAGAATTGAAGCTCCAAAATCATTTTATTTTTATCTTTTAACATCTTACTTCACTTGACTTTGTGGACTGTGATGTCTCAAAAAGTCACAAAAATCTATGAATTAAATAAGGAAAGACTACGTGGCTGAGAGGTCATGTGTCCATTCAATGACTTAGCAATAATCACAGCTTCTTTGCTATCAACTTTGGGTTAGTTCGTGTAGCTGAATAAAGGACACTGATAAAAGTACTGACACCATTCACCATCCCACGAGGAGGACAGTACGAGTATTCAGTGCCGCCTTCACATGTTTACTGAACTAATTTTCAATTTTCATCTTTGATGTGTTAATGATAATACTACCCCACCCATCCATAATTTTAATCAAGGATAAATGCAATGGACCAATGTTGGAGTGAAATGAAATAAGAGATAGAAAAAAAAATTAAAAAAATTATATGATAAAAAAATAATATTTTAAAAAAATTATATGATAAATAAAATATAATAATAAATAAATAATAAATAAATGTGTTATAAAGATAATTGTTACCAATGTCATAAAAGAAACACTCAACTGGTTGACGAAATTATTATATAAATATATTTTGTTAAATACAAATTAAATACTGTACGTGAATCACATATTTCTAGGTGCTGGTTATCAGTCAACTTCATATCTTGTTCTAATTTTTCTAACTATTAAATTTGAATCAAATTCAATAATTACGTGATTCTTTTTTTAGCCTTGTAGTTGCTGCATGCTTGACAAAAAAAGAAAGCACAGCTGTCACCTGTGTCTTTTAACAAGTTTACAAATTTATGAAATGATCTTCAGCTATAAAAGTTATTTTCTTTGGTAAAAATTCCCAGACTCAAAATAATTTAAACAATAAATTAATGAAAATTTGTCAAAAGGCACATATGCTTTCAGATTCAACTTATGAAAATAACTTGTATATTTTTAAAAACTTTTAAATTTATTTTAATAATTTTATAATTAAGTTTATAAATAAAATCATATTTTCTTAGTTAGAGTCTTTGTATATTTAAAAACATTTAATTAAACAGTTTATACAATTACTCAGCACCGTTGACATGGGTTTGATGGAAAAAGTAGATACTGAAATAATGTAAGGAGTTAGATTATAGTCATTTTACATTTAATTCTTTTATAAATAATTTTTTTAATTTTTTTTTTATATATACAATGATCATATAAAGGTTTGACTGTGATCTCATGGACACTATTTCAGTCACAATACTAGGTCAATTTCAATTATTCATTATTTATATTATTTCACATAAAAAAACAACAATTTAAAAAAGAAAAGAGTAAAAATTATAAAAAATAAATATAAATAGCTATATGAATTGTTTTATAAGATATTTATAGATTTAGATTTCTGTTTGATTGAAACATTTAAGTAAAGGTAAAGTTAAAAAAGTTGAATAAAATAAATAAATAACATGAATAGATATATAACATGAATATATATTTCACTGAAAAAAGAAAAATATGAATAAATGTATTGATTAAGATTTTATTATTAAAATATTTAATAAAAAATAATTTATTATTAAAATTATGATAAAATATATAATAATATTAAATATTGTACTTCCTTTTATAAATCTTTTTCTTGTCATATATTAATTTTGTTGTAATACATACATATATATCATATTTTTTCTGTTTCTAAAGTTGGTTATAATTAACACTGTACCATATGTTTAAATGACATTCATCTACCATATGGGCAGTGCATTTAAGTAATAAAGACATAATATACCTACAAGTTATTAACTATGTTAGTTCAACTTCAGCGAAACACATAATCATCCATTGATATAAAGATTGATGTATAAAACTTCTTCTATTTTTCATTTAATACATTTTTATAAAATAGTTAAAAAATAAAATTTTATAAAACAATATATCATTACTCTTCACACAAGCTATTACATATGGTAAAAAGGTAATGTACTTAAAATAACTTATCCAATAATTCAGTGTTTCAATTTTTCCAAATGTCTGATTCTTCCCGAATTAGAAAGTGTACAGTGCAATAGAAAAGCATTTTGGATGACAAAGTTTACTAACAATTATTAATTAAAATATTTATTATAAAGGTTGTAATTAATTTTAGACTTCTATATATGATTTTACTATAATCTTTAACTATAAATTTTAAATTAATAATTAGTGATATGATTTATTATATGATTTATTATACATTTTTTATGAGTTAAATGCATCTTAGAGTCAGACAGATTTTAAGCTTGGCATGGTGAATCATGCCGGATCTCTCTAAAACTTTTCTAAATTGTTAAAAATAAATCGAGACAACAAAAATCATTGACTACCTCAAACATTTGATATGAAAGAAAAGTAGTTATATTTGCTTATTATTTTTCTATTTAGATATTAGTTTTAATAAATTATTGATCTATAGTAATTTTAATAAATAAAAATAATTATTATATTCAATGTTCAATCTCACTTCTCACAATTCATGGGGATGTTAAATTTTGATACTCACAACGAAGTAAATTGTCAATTAGTTTGATTTGAGATGTTTTGGATAGTATAATTAGTTTGTAACTCCTTAATATTCAAAGCAAGAAAAATATATTGAAAAGAGAGTAGAAATTGTTAAAATATATTCTTAACAATAGAATAAAGCCATATATGCTATTTAGTAATCCCTATCAAAGTGGTTTTCAAATCCTAAATCATGTTTAATAAAATAAATTAAATAGGAAGGAAGTAGAAGATATGTAGGAGGTCTAATTGCTCAAGTCAATTTATATGAAGTGGAGTATCAGGACACGTGTACTTGGTTAAATATGTGCAAGATGCAGTAACAAGTGTCTTGTTTTAATTGCTTCACATGACACCTTTTTCTTTAGAGTAGAAGGGTCGGTTCAAGCAGTTATATAATATAGAGTGCAGCTGTTATATAATCCAAATCAACTGCACCATTCACTGGCTAATTAAAGATTTGAAGGTTTTCCAATACAAATCAAAATCAACTTTCTTTAAGGGTCCAAGTTACTACACGTGAATTTATTGAGCTTTCAATATGTTGAGGTTTCAATCTTTGATGAATAATGCAAAACTTATGATTTTGTCAACTCAATTTTATAACTAGTTTGTATAGTTCTTGTACTAGTTTCTATGGAGATCATGTTTCATTTTCTGGTTTATAGCGGAGGTCATGTATCAAACATTTTCATTGTAATCCCTAAACATATCAGACATATCTTATGCTATGGGTCATGCTATATTATAATAAATTTCATTTTACCTATAAAAAATAAAATATTATATTATATTGAATTTATTGAATAAATAATTATAAAATAATTTTTAATTATATTAATTGAAAAGTTGATAATTGAATTCATTACGTTATTATTAAGCTTCTTAACAAAAGATTAATCATTCACTAAATTAAAGTATAGGAGGAAACAATCTTATTAAGTAGAGAGCAAAAAATTTATTTAATTGTTGCTCAGTTGTCATGTTAATTGTGTGCTCAGATTCATGAAATGATGATTTTAGTTTTTGAAAGTGAAATTAAAAGACTAAAAAATAATTTTTATATTTTTTTTAAAAATTGAGAGATTAAAAATAATATTTTATGAATTTAAAAAATTAAAAGAACATATTTTAATTAAAAGGTTAAAACTAAAAGTATTTTAATTTAAAAGATTAAAAATATGTTTAAATCTAAATAATTTTTAATAATTATTTTTAAAAAAATATAAATAATTAAAATATTAATAAAAATGTTCAAAAAACAAGGTTTACTCATGCATGACATTTATCACTGCAATCTAATAATAATAATAATAATAATAATAATAATAATAATAATAATAATAATAATAATAATAATAATAAATTTAGAACCGGCTCAATATGAAAAAAATAATTAAACTCAAATAACATCACTTCGCACTAATTTCATTCACAAAATAATATTTATATATAAAAATTCAAAAAATAATTAAAGAAAAATTACAAATTATATTTAATTTGACATTTTAACATCAAACATAAAACAAACTTAGTATTTTTTACAAACACAAATGTTACAAAAAAAAAAAAATTTTGTTAGAAATAATTTTCAATAATTTATGTTCTTTATATGTTACACTTAACAAAAAAAAAGTTAAATACAGACTCTGTTTTAAAATAAAATATAAAATAAAAAATTATTGTTCAAATATTTTTTTGATAAAATTAGTTTTATTAAAAGAATTAAAATGTAATTATTGATTTATTGAAATATTTATGTAAAAAGATATTGATTTCTTTTAAATTATATAATGTAATGAATATTTTGAAATAATTATATATGATTAGAACATGTCATTTTTATTTTATAAACATGCTTAGTAAACTAATTAAAATCAGAGTTAAAAAAATATTAACCACATTGTTTTTATTCCATTCTAACAAAGTCTTTTATATGTGTCAAAAAAAAAAAATCTTCTGTACTGTAGCTATGAGCGAGAAAAATTTTAATCAAACATTGACACTTGACAAAGGAAGGGAAGACTTTTCTATATAGTAAATAGAGTCCTAACTTAGGTGAACTGTAAGAACTTGAGCACGATCTAGATAAGAAGGGAACCAAAGTAAAATAATAAAATTCAAATGACAAAGAAGATTAAAAATGAAAAAAAAAAATCAAAAAGCTAAAGTACTAACAAGTTAGGTTATGTTTGGAAAAAAGGTAGATAGTTAAACAAGATTTGTTAGTTAGGGTGTGAATTTCCTCTTGCAAACAAATAAAAATGAAAGTTAACGAAGAAATTTGGTAATGACTAGACATTTACTCATTAAGAAAGAAGAGAATCAACAATAGAATAGTGAAGGTTACTATTAGCACCTCCCACAATTGCTATTAACTCCCTCTTACCTAGGAATCATTCATCTTCTTTTCCCTTAAACTCACCTTGCAAAATCATCCTCATCCTCCATTTCTTCCTTAAACCTTCGAAGCTCTTTCCTTCCTTTGTTAACCTTTCCTTCTATCAACATTTTTCTTTCCTTTGCCAAAGTCTCCCTTTCTTGAAAGTTCCTTAGTCATCTTTGTCCTCTTCCATATTTTTTTTTATTTGTAGATTTAACAAAAATTTGTTTTGGTTGTGTACTTAAGTACATAATGAAAGCAAAAATTTGTTTTCATTGGTACGTATGCAACGACTTGTTTCTATTGTTTATTTTTAACTAATTAATTAATTTTATTTAATTATCATTTTTTTAAAAATTTATTATTTTTATTTTTTTTTTGTTATACAATATGTTGCACACATGATACATTAGAAAATATGGATGAGTTAGCTCTATAGGGTATGTTGGTCCATCCTATGTTGTTGAGCTAGTGTCATTGACAACTTTTGCTTGTGGGAAGAAAGCTATGAAAACCATATAGGAGTGGAAAGTTGTCATTCTTTAAGATGATGAGCCAATTTATTCAATCAAGCCAATTGTTATTGTTTGTGTGGTGGTGGAGGAGGTACTACTGTTGCAGGATGATACAACATGAATAAAGTAAGGTAAATGAAGCAATGAGGCCTTTACTAAGGTAAGGATTATACAAACCACCATTAAAATATGTCATGGTGGTAAGAGTATAAACGTGTTGATAAGTTAAGACATTTTGAGGAATGTCAAGGAGTTAAGGTTGACTCCTATCACATGTGCAACATATATGGTATGGTAAATAAAGTTATATTGTTTCTATTTCTTGAGTGGGGACATAAGGACATCAATCCATTTCACCTTTTTGAAAGGGAGGTGACAAGCATACTGGATGGTGTATCAAGTTTTTCCTACATCTTTCGATTATTGGAAAGCTCTACTAATACATGGCTTTATATTAAGATGAGGTTACGATCGTGATAGGATCATTAATTGGAGTTGAGTGCGAAGAAAAGTTTATGGCTACAAATAAAGGTGAACATGTGCATTTTACTTGGCTACAAGATTTGTACAAGTAATATATGGAAGATGGTGAGGCAACATTTGTAGCTTAAGCTTACGTTTTTATCTTATCGATTACATAATATTTGTAGAGAATAACATCAACTTGTACTAGTCAACTAGCTGCCACTATTGCAAGATCTTAAGAGTTGCAACTAGTGTATTCAAAATCAAATCATTAATTAACCTAATGAAGGTATTAGGTTAATATGTTATTGGACAAACTAGTGATTCACTAGTTGAATTTCATGAGTCGATATAGAATGATAATTATATGGAGTATATAAATTATATTTGTATTATATGCACTAAAATTTGAATATGGCTTAGTAATAGTTAACAATTTAAATACTTACATACATGAAAGGTTCTAGAGTTTGAATCTTGTTTGTATTTATTTTTGAACTTTCACAATCTTATAACTTATATGTGTTATAAGAGTATGAGAGTTACTATCTTGCTAAGAAAAGTTATCTTAAGTTTAAAAGATTAAAAAACTATAACAGTAAAAGATATAGCATATCAAAAGATAACATAAAATAATGTGCTAAGGTGTAGTAGATAAGTGAAAAAGACAACATGCAGTAATGTGAGGACTTGTAAAGCTATGTTGTTTTGTTTTTTAAGCCACTTAATGTTTGTGTCAAATTTCAAATAATATTAGAATTGGCGAGTAAGGTCATTGGGTTCATATAGATTTTCATTGATTTAATATTGAGTTGATTAGTTTATATTAAGTCAATTGCATAAACAATAAAGTCATACGACCAGGATGGCTATGAGCTTGATTTATAGTCAAACAAATTGAAATGATCAATCTAGTCTAGTTTTTATAACACTAGTTGTAACTAATATGCATAAGATGTTGTTGCCTTGTGCTTCTTATACAACCACCTAAGAGATGCTAGCATGCATAGATGTTGCCAGATTGGCAAATATATGACTATTCTATATGTACAAATTTTATAAATGATTTTGTTATGAAATTTAAGGTATTTAGTTTTAGGGTTATATTTATGTCAATGTTGTGTTTCAAGCATGGATATATGAGCACTTTTCAAATGTCAGTCATGAGCTAGTGACAACATACATCGAGACAAAGCCTTTTGCCTATAAATGGAGATCTTTGATGAGAATTTATAAGGCTGGGCCCATAAGAACAATTCTAGATGCATTATAATTGGACTATGTCATATGGATGTTGTACAATGATCACAAAGAGGTCCAACTACTTCATGATATCTTATTTTTCACTAGTTACCTTTGATTTCATAACTGACTCAATGTTTATCTTCTTGAGCGGGTCTTACACCAATTTGACCATATCTAAGGAATTCCTCATGCACTTTGTCAAATTACATGCCTTTCCTCTTATGCAGATGAAAACCAACATTATTAGCATTGGGTTGATAATGTTTTTTCTTATTAAGCTTTGAACCACAAATGCCTATTGATGCCTCATGGATGTGCACTGGCGATTATCTAAATTGGTTTTACACTTTCTCTCATTCATACATATTGCTCCCAACTAGAGATTGTAACACTGACTACTTTTAGGATTGATGAATGTCCCTTTAAACCAACACAAGACTTTTCAACATGTTTTGACCTGACTTACATGCTTCTTGAGAAACATCCTAAAATGTCACATGTTCCATAATTGTTTTAAGTCTAACACATTTAGTTGTGTGTTTTAGCCTCACTCACATGCATCTTAGAAATTTCTCAATAGGTCACCCTTTCTATAATTTCTCCAAACCAAACACGCCTAATTATGAAGTTCTTAAATGACAGGCTACTAAAAAGTAGATACATCTTGTTGGTATAAATAATACTAATTAATTCAATTAAGTCATCTTTAACTATACATTTTTATACATGTACAACCTTTAGATTCTTTTTTATTTTGGTGTATATTTGATTTATTCATGTGTCATTTTTGTTGGGAGTTTGTCAAGAGTCACTCCTTATTTGTACCTTATCTCTTTTGCGCTAGTAGTCATTCCTCACCCTTATTAAAGCCCAAAATGTTACAAAGACCCTTTGCCTATGCCTGATTAACATGTTGCACTAAACACACCTAGAGAAGGTGTTCAACATGATAGATAAGTAACATGTTACACTTAATTTTTTTTGTAGACAATTTTTTTAGGCATTACTCAAGATCTTCAAACCATATTGGATATGAGGAAAGGGACCCTTGACACAGTGGCATATGAGGCGGGCACTTCAAGAGCATACAACAACAAAGGAGAAAGACTCACTGTTGACTTATGCTTTGTATTTAGTTATATATTTTGTATTTCACATTTTTTTTTGTATTTTCGATTTTACTTTTGTATTTTGTTATTGAATGGCGCGTTATGTATCTATGAAAATTTTGGTATGATTTCTTATATATTCTAGTATCCATTTATATTTATCAATTTATTTTTGAAAAGTAGTTTAGAAAATGTTTTATTTCAACTCCTTTAAAATGAAAATAAATAAAAAATTAATAAAAATATTTTTTTTCAACTATACAGTAGAAACAAGTTTTTGTTGTGTATGACCACCACTTACATAGTAAAAACTTATTTTTTTTGTGTAGTTAAGAAAAAAAAAAAAAGCTTTTGTTATGTAGTAGGGGTGGAAAAAAAAATATTATACAATAAAAAGTTTTTTCGTTATATATAAACACTCAATTATACAATTAAAACAAATTTTCGTTGTGTAAATGATAGACATATACAACAAAAAAACTTGTTTTTGGTTGTGCAGATATTTTTGTTAAGATAAAAAAACCAACTTTTGCAAAATTTAAATAAAAATAAGAGGTGCAAATAGCGAAGTCCAATATACTGTGTTTTGTGCGTTCTTGGGGCCAGTAAGTTATTCTTTTATGTTGTAGAATGGTGGCTGTTAGAAAATCCTTGAGCATGCAGGTTGTGCTATAAAAAGTTTTTACAAACTAAATAGGAGTTACTTTTTGTATCTTTTTTTTTTTTTTTCTCTTTACACCTTTTGTAATTTTCAAAATACACAGAATAGCAATCACCCTTTTCTTTTACTTTCCTTTCTTTTCTCCCATCGCCCTTTTCTCTTTCCTTCTCTCTAACACTTCTTTACCTTTATCTTTTCTTTCTCTCAACACTTTCTCTCTCATCTCTTTTTTCCTTCTGACTCTGTTCTCTTTCATCAGTGTTTCTTTTATCAATGTCATATTCTCATCACTTTTGTTTTTCAGGTTACGAACATTCTGGAAACTTGTTTCTGGAATGTATAATTTACATTTCAAAATTAGTTTCTAAAAGACACTTTGCAAGCCTTTTTTAGTGCCATGTAATACACTAGTTTTTGAAATGTATTATTTTGCATTCCAAAAATTTATTTTTATCATGTTAAAAATACATTTCAAAAACTAATTTCTAGAAAAATTATTTTGGCAAAAAAAGAAAGAAGTAACATTAACAGTTGGGCAATGTGAAGTGCAAATAGGGGCGGTGTAAAAGGCAGTTTCCAACTAAAATTTTGCTTTTGTGGCTTGGTTGTGCCAACTAAAAGGAATTTTCAATCTTAAGAGATTTTAATTAGGCACTTTCTTTTTGCACTCAATTTTCTTCTTCACACCCTATTTTTTTCTGTCTTCTTTTATATTGCAAGAATCTGTTATTCCATCTTACCTTTGCACTTCTTCTGATCATCATTATTTCTCTCATTTTATTGCACTCCCTTTGCCTTTCCCTATCGTTGTTAGCCTTCTTCACCTTGTCTTCGTTATCGACCTTCGCCATTGAACTAGTAAAGTTTGAGTGCTAATCGAATAAATTTTTACATCTAAAAAACTAATTTTTGAAAAATTAAGTTTTAGAAAATTTACAAATTCTTAAAAATATCTTCCAAAAGTTATTTTTAAAACGTATTAAATGCATTTTGAAAATTAGATTGTTGGACATCTTCAAATTCCTAGAAACACCTTTTGTAAATTAGTTTATAAGAAAGCTATTTTTATATATAAAATAAAAGATGTAAAGAATCCCCTTTTACTTACACCTCTTACCAAAAAAATAACTATTTCGAGACTGGGAAATAGGCTTAAATCGAGATCTATTCCTAATAATGATTTTTTTTACAGAAAAAAAAGTGAGTTAGTATGAGTTCAATAAATTAACAACTCTAATTAATAAATTATCTTGAAGAAGAATATAAAGATTTAAGAATTAATAGTAAAAATCTCAAGAATGAAAACCAGATTAGGAAATTTACTCTAGAGGTAGCCACATTTCAATTTAACATGGTTGCTAACCCTAATTTCACTACTCTAAAATTAATAACATTAATCACTTAAAAGCCTATTCAATATTTAAGGCTACTAATTTGCGTAAGGAAAAAAGATAATTTATTCCTTTGACATGAATGATAACCATAATCATAATAACATAAATAATAGTTAATAATAACCATAATCATAATAACCATGTAAAAAAATAATCATAGTAGCAGGAATAATAATAATCATAATCATAAACAGCAAAAATAATATTAATAATAAAATGAAATATATATATATATATATATATAGAATAAATAAACGACTTAAATTTTAAAATAAAAGCATATATTTATTAGATAGG
>JAMLFT010007242.1:0-15071 GCA_026544285.1 Pachyrhizus erosus
TTTATGGTAATTTGTTTTTTCAATGTTAAAAATAGTTTCCATAATTTCTTTAATAGCAGATATTGATTCTTATTTATGTAACCAAACAATTCTATGTAAAAGTATTCATTTTTTTACTCTTTAAATTTATTTATAAATATTTAATTTTTTTTATTAATTTCTATATTTTGATATTTTTATCCAATGACTAAATTGAAAATTTCTTTATAATGTTTTATATACATTAACTCCAAAATTGAGCTCCAAAATTTTAAAATAATTTTAAAAGAAAAAATTTAAATATTTTATCAAATCAAGGTATTGCAAAAGTTATAATTGATAGGCCGTCAATCATTTTTGTTGTATCTTTTGTATTGACATATAAAACTTAATCAATAGTTTTTTTTTACATTTTATTTAAATTAAATTTATGTTTGGTGTTAAGAGTGCGTTGTTATTTTTGTAAAAAAAAAAAAATGCATTGCTATTGTGATAATTTATTATTTTGAATGTAAATACATTATTATTATTACTGTTATTACATTGTTGTTATAACAACATTTATAATATTTTTAATATCATAATAAGTTATTATGATTTTTAAGTAAAATTGATTTCATATTTGATTGTTACAAACAGTCAATTTTTGTAATAAAAATGATTTTTTGATATTTAAAACTATCATTTATCTTAAGAAATATAGTAAAAAACGGTGCCTGCACTAGGTGTAAAAAACAGAGGCGTTTTGGCATGCATTTTTCATCCAGTTTTTATGCTCCTTTTGGGTGACTACTTTATGTAAATCTTTACTTCAAAATGCAACAAAAATTAGTCCCAAGGAGTCATTAATATTCATCCATCCTCCAGCTATCCACAGTATATTTTTACTGCCTAAATATGCTATTTTTAAGCCTAAAAAAATAACAAAATCATACGAAAATGGTGGTGTGAGGGATGCACTAAGTTGACCCGATAAAACTATTTTGTAGACAGTTTTCACTCAAAGAAATAATTAACCAAGTCAATTTTGGAGAGTACATCAAAATGAAGTAGAAAATGGCAAGAGAGGGAAAGAAAAACTACCCTCCCCAATGTTGAGGCAGACGCATCAGAGCTTATCATTGATGCTCCCTCTCCCACTAGCGTTATTTCAGACTTTATCTTTTCCCCTTTGATCCATGTTCCATATGTGGATTCTTCCTATTGAGATGTCTGGTTAATTGGAGTGTGGTACAAACAACTTCTACCCCCAACAGAGGAGTTGGGGTCTACAGAGGTCATGGACGAAGAGAAAAAAGAGTCATATTAGGAGAAGGATCTCTTAGATGGATATGCTTAGATAAAGACTATGATGTATAGTGACAGAGTGTATAAATAGGATTTAGTACTCTATTGTTCTGACTAGGATACTACGGATAGACTAAGTTCATTTTTTTGCATATGAACACTATAAATCCACTTTTAAAAAAGTTTATTCTTTTTTGTAAACTCTCTAGTTTGTATATTGGTATTCTTATAATGGTTTTCACTCTGGTGATTAGATGATTAATGAATGCAATGATGAATTATTAATTTTGTGTGAGTTCAAATTTGTTGAATTATAGACAAATTTTTATGTATGTACCAAAGTCTATGATCTCAAATTTTGTTTGTGTAAATATGTTTTTGACCTTGCACTTATTATCTTCCTAATACAACAACAAAAGAAAAAGGAAATTTATTCATTTTAACAAATTTTGAGGATTTTGTAAAGAAGAAAAATTGTAACTTTTAGAAAATTATTTGTCTTAATGAAAAGTTTTAGTTAAAAAAATTAAATAAATTAAATTAAATATGGAAATAAGGAAGATTGTCACATAATTAATTTGTGTAGTTTTAAGTCACCTTAAATTAATTTTTAGTTTACTCAAATTAAATTAAATCTTAGTCTATTTATTTTAATTAAATTTTTAAGAGATGAAATAATTATCATTTTGTCATTAATGAGTTGACTAAAATCAACATTAATGATCTTAACTTAATTAGTTCAATTAAATCGAATTTTATTTTTTCTAATTTAATGTTAAATGTCTCTAATTTAATAATTCACTAAGCTAGCTTTACTTATCTAAATGTCATACATAGTTACTTTACTTCTAATTTATGTAATAAATTATTTGCTAAGAATTATTAAATAAATAAAACTTTTACTAATTAATTTTGATTAGTAGAAATTCAGACTATGAATTATTTTTTTTTAAGATGTTACACCAATGTAACAAACTAACCCCATTCTTTGATATTCTCTTTCTTGCTCTGTATTGCACAACATGAACAACATGAACCACACAATATAACATAAAATATCCTTCTACAACCAAAAATAACCAACCTTCACTCTTAGTAAAAACAATTTTTCCCCTCTTTGACTCGAGTTTCACCTCTCAATAGCATCAGACGACAACATGGTTTTCACTTTCTCTCTTTATGTCTCTCTCTCACGTTCTCAATACTCACTCTTTTGTTAACCACCTCATCTATATACAACAATGTCTCTATATTATCTATACTAAGTGAAAGCTTGTTATCTATTTTTCCAAACTCCCTTCGTCCCTTTATATAAATTTTTAAGATGTAACAAACAATAAGAAAATATTTGAAAATGAAAACTTAATAAGATAAAATCAATTAAGTACAGAATCTATAAAATAATACTATGAAATTTTTTTAATTTAATTTTAAAAAATAAAGATAGTAATAAAATATAATATTTAATGCAATATTTAAATCCTCTAAAGTAAGGCTTCTCCCTTTATAGAGTAATTAAAATGAGTTTATATCCAATGTTAAATTATTTAATGGTTTAGATTAATTTATATTTAATAATTTTTAATTGAAAATCCTTTTTATATTGGTGTCCATTTTATCTTATTATTATTGTTACAAGATAAGTGTTGTAATTGTCATAAGATAAAAATGACATTGTGGTAAAAAGATTTTTGTTTTTTAATTAAAATTTTTTAAAAATAAATTAATCTAAACCTTAAATAAATAAACAAGATGAGTTGACTTTACTCTATAAAGTGAGAGGTCTCACTTTAGAGTATCATCTACCACTACTTAAACAATGTTGATAATAATATAAATTTTTAAATTAAAAAAACAGTAATCTATACCATTTGTAGAAGTTATTCTTACTCACATCAAGTTGTGTGTTTATCTTGTACATTGAACATTTAATTTTATTTTTTATTCATTTTAAATAGTATATTTTAATTTTAATTTTAACTTTCATATGATTTAAATTTAAAATATTAACACATTGTACCATTTCAAAGATTTTTATTCAATGTTAATTTGAATTTTTTTAAAAAAAAATTGACACGCTTTATAAAATTTTTTTTGTCTCTTTACTTGATACTTATAAACATTTTTATTTAAATTTACAAAAAATTACTAAACAATGCTCTTTTATTTTTTTGATAAAAATTTTATTTAAATTTAAAAATACTATGCATTTTAAGAAAAATATTGCTAATTAATGCATAAAGTAAATCAAATATTAATTTTCACATATATTATATATTACAATACTTAATTATAAATTGATTTTATTTATAAAAATATATTTTAGTTTTTTTTTTGTAATAGATAATGTTAATAATTTATATTTAGAATTTCTTAATATTATCTCAAAAGAAAAAAATTAGCATTTCATAGTGACACTAAATGTCGCTGCTATAAAAAATACCTTTTTCCTATAACATTAAACATGTTGACATAAAAAAAACTTAGTTTTTCAATTATAATAAGTGTGTTGTTATAAAAAAATAATTTTTTTGTGTGACAATTATAAATATTATTGGCATTAAGTAATATATTTTCCATCAATAAATAGGTAACATAAAAACATAAGTTCTCATAAATAGAACTTATTTTTTTATGAATATTTTTTACATTTAGTATTATATTTTGTAGCAATTATTAACATTATTGGTATTAAATAGAACTTTTTTTAGTAATAACATTTATGTTGATATAGAAAAATATTTTTTGCAGCCACATTTGTAACAATAAATTTTATCGATAGGATAAGTAAAGTTCTTCTAACAATCTTTATCTCGATGGTAAAAGAAAAAATTTATTTCAATAACATTTAAATATCATTATCAAATGTATATCTTTGTCAATAATTCAATTATTAATGAAAAAAAATCACTGTAAATATAATTATTTTTTATCATGATGGGAGGCTAGTGACCTCAAATGTTTTAGGCAGGCTATTAGCAACCATGCCAAGTTTCTTTCTTTCCCCACACTTCCTAATGGGAAATTAATTTGCATAGATTTTACTAAAAAGAAACTAGAAAACTTGAGGTCTCTGTTAAATAATTTAACAACTCAATCTCACAGCAACTGAAAATAAATCTCCTAACCTTATTTATTTGAAAGTAATGTGTTAAACTATTGTTTCTTTTCTCTCTCTTTTTGCTTTTTATCATTGTCCTTTTTAATTTGAGTCTCTCACAAATTTGGATCCCTACAATGAAGAACCTGTGAATCGTGATCGTATTCCTTTTTTCATGAGATAAAGTTTATTTTTAGGGCATTTTTTATTCTATTATATAATATTTAATATTTAATATTTATTATTCTCGCAATGAGTTTCATATTAAAATAGTGAATCAATTAAATATCAAATTGTACTCATTAAGATAATTAATTTTAACAACTAATTCTATATTTATTTATATATTAAATAAATAAATATGAAATACTCTTTAATATGATTTATTTTTGTAATAAAGTTAATATTAATATTTCAAATCAAATAAAAATAAAAAATACTACTCATTATTATTTGATAGGGATAATTTGATTATCTTGACATAAAGTTTGAAAATATTACTTATAAATTTTCATTATATAATATGAAATCAAATTAAAACGTAGTACTCATTAATTTTTTTAACATTAAATAATTTTATTTAATGAAATCAATTTATAAGTAAATGCATATAATTGATGGTGGCAATACAAACTCATCAAAATAATATATTAAATAAAATTTGTATACCTAATTAATATGAATAAACCATATAAATTGTTTATTATGCCTTAATATAGGTTTATTGATTAAATTAATTAATACAACTTAATGGTAGTGTTTATTTCAACATGATGAAATCAATGTATTTCAACTATTGTGAAAACAATATATTAAATAAAATTAGTGTTCCAAAATTTTAAATTTCTTTTTCTTTTTTACCTAACACAGTTTTTCTTAATTTAATAAGTTTCTCCTGTTTTCATATATGGCTATATAAAGCAAAGTACAGCCTACCTATGACTATATCTCGACTCTTCAGGCGTCCCTTCAAAAGTTTGATTTTCCACACATAATTTTCTTCTTATTATTTATTTATTAGATTTGTCCTTGTGATGGATTTGCATGGTCTTTATGTTATAATTAATATCGTTTTTTTTTTATTGTCAATTTGAGACAGAATGACTACCCATTTTGAGATTAAAACTACAAGCAAAGGAAAATCGAACATTTTGTTTGGTTAATTGAGCATATGTCGGGATAAAGTCATTTTTTCAAATTTCAGTTGAGAATTTTTCTAATGTAAAACAAAATCAAAATGTCATGATATTTATATATCTCAATTTTTTATAATTTATTTTCATTTTATTTTTTCTATTACATTACATATCATATTTATTATTTTTTCCGTCTTTTTTTTTCCTCTCTATCTCTTCATCCCAATCCATTAAATGAGATGAATGTTTGACATTTCTTCTAATGAAATTAGAAAAATTATTTATTTTATATACAGATAATAGTTTATACGGAATAATATGATTTTTAATAAATTTAAATAACATTTTAATTTTTATAAAATATTTTTTTTTAATTTTTTTAAGATTTTTATTTTTTTACTTTAATTTTTGCTGTTAGATAACAATGTTAAATGATAATATATTTATAATGTTCACAATCAATTAACTTATTATATTTATATTCTTAAATATTTATTTGTTCAAATAATTGATGAAATCAAATTAGTTAATAAAAATTTAAAATCATATATTATAAAAAAAAATACACATAACTATCTTATAAATTTTTTAATAATACTGTAAATCAAATTAAGAGTTGTTATTATGTCATTAATTAACAATATTATTTGACAATATAAATTAAAAAAATTTAAAAAAACTAAAATAAAAAATACTCTATTTTTTATAAAAAAAATTATTTAAAACTTTCTAATACTATCGAGATTCTTACGCAAATGGACATATTATTTAAGCTGACATAGATACCAATTTTTTTATTTCTCCTAAATATGAAGTTGTGTTTAAGTGAAGCTGTTATTTACTGCTTGAAATTAAAAATAAAATTGGCTGGCTAAATACACTGTAAAAATGAAAAGGAGGAGGAATTCGTATTGATTTGTGATTTGCGATTGTATTCTGCAGGGTCATAGTTGCTAACATTTAGGTAGATCAGCAGGTGGTGGAGGGAGAGAAGTTGAAGGAGTTGGTCCATTCTCAACCTCGAAAGCCATGTTTAGTCCCCATAATTGATGATCATCCACATGGCAATGCACAAACCACATTCCTTTAAAAATAAAAATGAAGATATCAGTGTGCTATATGTCTCAGTCAGATTCTATAGATAGCAAATTAAATCTAATGCTACAAAAATAATGAAGATATTTTGATCACGAATTGTACCTGGATTGTTTGCTTGGAATCTGATAACGGCCCATCCTCCCGTTGGCACCGCAATTGTGTTGCGTATTTGTGGATTCACCAAATTAAACTTGGCTTTATCTTTGGTGTAATTGAAATTCCCAAAACCTTGAGCCAAAACATGGTGACTAAAACCATGAAGGTGCATGGGGTGGCTTTGCGCGTTCAAAATTTGGGTATCTTGAAACACAACCTCCACGGTTGAATTGAACTTGAGTTTCTTCACCTTGGTCGATTTTGGTGCAAATAAATAATTCATATCCAAAGCAATTTTGGGGTTGGTGAAATCAAACATCATTGGAGGGTTGTCAGGGAAATCTGTAGTATACACGCCACTCACATTGTAAAAACAAGCTTCCAACATAGAGTACCCTTTTCCAACGGGGTGCACAAAGGACTCGTTGTTCAAGCTTGCAGAGAATTTCTGCCCAAATAGACCTCCACACGTGCCGTTCTTGGGACACTTTTCTAGGTTTATGTTAATGGTGATGAACATGTGCTCGTCCACCTCAAGAGGGACCGGGACCCAATGTGGGGCACCCACCAAGCCTGTGATGTTGCTAAAAAATTTGTGAGCAATTGGTGTGGCATTGAAGGGTGGGAGTGTTGGCACAACGGGTTTTGATGATGTCGTGTCACCCTCGTAAACGACAATGCCCCGAGTTGTTGTGTTGTCGAAAAGTGGTGATGGCTGGCCCACAACGTAAGGAGAGGCTACCATGTAATATGTGCCTATGGGTTGGTTGGCTTTGAAAAGCACGTCAGCACTTTGACCAGGGGCGATGGTGATGATGTCAGTGACATAGTGTTCGATGTATGAAGCGTCCATGGCAACAACCGTGAAACTGTGATTGGCTATCTTGAAGAAAAGATCGTTATTGAATGCAGTGTTGATCATTCGTAGCAAGTAGGTTTTTCCTTGCCTCACCTTAAGCTTGAACATCTCTGAATTGTATTCAAGCACATTAGATGGACCAGTTTGATTTAGTTTATAAGATGTTAAATAATGTTCCAAATTGATGCTCACAACCGTAACTATAATTACTAGGTAGTCTCCACGCTTTTGCATGATTTTAAGAGAAAAAAGAAAATACAAGAAAAATAAAATATAAAAAATTGTCGACCCGGCAAATAATGATGGCGGGGCAGCTTGTGGTGAAACTGCTTATTAGTAATATTTTGTTTGCTGTTAAAAAAAAAAAGTTCAAAAACGTGTTTGCATTTGAATTTAAATGGTCGACATTAGATATTCTAAAATCAATGTAATGACATATGAAAAGTGGGTAATTTGTAAGAGTATTTTTATTTGTTAGCATATATTAGAAGATAAAAATTGGAACATACGATTTCTAGAGCATTTGAAGAGATCACCAGGCAAACCATTGATGGTGAAGGCAGTAGATACTCTTACATCCCCGACAAGGAGTGCTTGACGATAAATATCCACAACATTACCTTTATACCAATCGCCTGTATTTAAATAAAAAAAACACAAAAAAATCTTGTCATGGAATTTATTTTCATATTATTATAAATTTTATAATTATATTCAAAGATTTGCACTTACCTAATATTATTGGAACTTGCTTGTATGGTTTAGGAAAAGGAAACAGACCCGAACGAGGGTGAATGATGAAAGCACCATGAACCGTGGCACGTAAAACTCCCGAGTGAGCATGCCACCACAAAGTCCCTTCTTGATGTATCACATTGAATTTATAAGTATAACTATTTTGAGGACGAATATTGCATTGGGTTATATATTCAGGACCATCTGCCCATGCACTAAAGAGCTGAAATACTCCATGCCTATATATATTTACGTTGATCAGTGATATGACACATGAGAAAAAATTGAGTTTAGCCTCATAGGAGAAGAAACTTGAACAACCTACTAACTGCGAATGTTAATATTATGAAAGTTGGATATCAATTATGTACTTACCCTTCACAACTAACTTATTATGAATAATACAATTTCTCTTAAATAATAAAAAGGCAAAAAAAATAACAATAACAAACAAAATACACGTTTATTGACCAATAAATGAATATAAAATTCAATGAAAAATTTGGATAACATTCAAGATATATACTGTTCTGTCTTAAAATAATTAGAGTTTAAGACTTTTAAAATGATTTATATTTTTCATTTTTTTAATGAGATATTAAAATATATTAAAATATTTGTTTTAATTTTATTCTCTAATGAATATTGTTATGTTAAAAAATTTAACAATACATTAATTAAAATTAAGAAAGAGAATAATGATATTTTTGTAAAATTATACTATAATAAATACTATTCTTTTATAAAATACTTAATTTATGTAAAAAAATTTAAATTATAATCATTTTAAAATGGATGAAATATTTTTCAAAACAAACACTCCACCATTTTTTTCTTAAAGTTTTTGATCTTGTGAATCATTTTTGACTTTTCAACATTTTTAAGCATATCTTTCAAGTAAATAACAATAATAATGATATTTGAATATTCTTTATTTAAAATAGTATAAAAAATGTAATATTTTTTAATTTTTTTTCTTTTCATCACATGATATCACTTTATTATAACTATATTATTTTTTATAAAATATATTCACAATATATTCTCTAATATATTATTCATTATTGTGTAAATTTATTAAAAATCATACATTTTTTAATCTTATTTTTAATTCAATGAGTCACTGAATTTGTAATTTAATCAATAATAAACTACGATAAAAAAACTTATTAAAGAATTTATTGTTAGCATTTTTTTCTATTATTTTTTTTTTATCTCACTAGATGTTAAATATTATATAAATGTCCATAAATCATTATTTTTTATAATAAAAAAGGTTATCCAAAGCTTAGCCACTCAATAAAACTAATAAAACAAACAAATGGTGAGATGAAATCTTTACATGCAAGGCTGAAAAATGGAAAATGAATAATCCAATATGTCAAATAATTGAAAACGACGTTAGGCGACCGGGAAGCAGCAAAGAAAGAGCATAGTAATTTCACTCAACGAAGACACAAATTATTGAAACTAAAAAGGTGCTATCGGAACAAAGGCACAGCAAAGCATCTTAGGCAAGAAACTCAAGAACTAGTTAATTTTTATTCTACGAGCAAATCTCCTGCTTCATCTAAAATGATTAAGGTATATAGTTCTCAAATTTACTGATGAAAAATTGACCTCTTCAAAAATCAGCTTCTTATGACATTGAAGATGTAAACATTATCATATTAATGCAAGTGAACAGGGTTAATTACAGGAGCCACTACGCGAACCCAAATCATGGCCAATTTTACTATGAAGTAAGAAATAAAAATAATTGCATACAATATAAATTATTTGGTATTCAAATAACAAAATTGATAGAAATTATCCAAAATGTTTACCAATGAATAGTAATATTGTAGGATGACTTGTTGATTACGTGAATGATCACAGCGTCCCCTTCTCGGACATCTATCTTTGGTCCAGGGTAAAGTCCATTAACTGTGACAATCGCTCGCTCTTTGCACAAGCGTCTGATAATCTTGTTTTGAACCTGCAGAACATGAAATTTCAACCTATTGACTTTGGTCCATATTAAGTTAAGTTTTTCAAGAAATTGGAAACATGTATAATTTTATTTTAGTTTCTTAATAGTATGTGCTACAACATACTGTATGGATGAGAAAGGGTCGACATTATTATTGTATTGCAAGGATTAAGATAGGTGGGGGGAGTAATTGAGTGTTGTGTTGGATTAACATGCAGATAGAATTATAAAAACAAAGTTAAATAAAGTCTTACTGATTATAAAATAAAAAATTCATGGCGTAAGGACTGATCAATACAAATAAAAAATAAATAAAAGGAATAATTTTTTAACAACTCAAATCTTCAAAACCTTAATCAGTACTCTTCAATTTTTCCTATATTTTTCTTTTTATCATATTATATTACCTAAACAAAATATACTTGTAAATCCAAAATACTATTTGACACCTAACTAATTTAATAGAAAGAGAAAAATTTTATAAAAAATGAGAAATTTTAATAAAGTGTTCAAATGTTATTACTCTACTACTACTTATACTTATATCTTTGTGTCTTTTATCTCTCTGATAAGTGTTTAGTAGCAGGATGAGTGTTAAAAAATAATTTTTGGACAACCCCATTTGTAAAAAAGAAGAAATAAATGTTAAACAACAAACACAAACCACAACTAGTGGAGTAAAGAAGTAAATATTAGCAAATTACATAGAAAGTGTGTTCTACTGTAGCAGCAGAAGCCAAGGAAAATACTAGAAGAGCAATAGCCCATGCAAACCAAAACTCGGAAAGCTTCATGTTGTTGAATTGGCGAATTGAAAATAGTAAGATAGAAGCTTTTCTTTGAATTATCAACTGATGACACAAAAGCTGCTGTGAGAAAGTGTGAAGGTGCACCTAGATGGTTATGTTAATGAACTGTTGAATCTGTTTTCCTGGCACGACAATAACAAGGACACTAGACATGAGAGGCTAGTTTCTGTGTGCTTTCCACAGCAAGGTTATGGATCGTACATATATGGAGTCAGTGGTGTTCACTGTTAGTACGATTTTAGGTTTCTCTTCGTTGAAAATTCGCTTGTTAAATGGACCTTACATCACGCTTTGGAAGAAAGTCAAGTCATAAAAAAGTGAAGGTATTAGACATAAGGCATCCTCCAAAGAACATAACATAAAAAGTTAAAAACTTAATATTAAAATTGGAATTGAGTTAGGAAAGCATCAATTATGATCTCTATCATGAAACTGATATTATTCAATAAAGCAATAAAATGTTGGAGATTGGCTTTGACTCTCATGCAATACATGACCCTTTCCACATTTTTTACTAGATTAACTGTTTACACTACTTTCAGTTTTTAAGGTCCATTTATTGCTCAATTATACTCATTCCACTACCATATACTGAATAAGTCTCTATACTCATAATAAAACTAAAGTTTCTTTGCATTATTAGAAAGACTGCCTAAAATATGAGTAGGATATATTTTGGGAAACTAGACATAACTTACTAAATTAAAAAATATAGACATTTTTTATTACTGAAAATAAGACTAATTCTACCGTAGGTACATCACTTTTATTAATGGTTAAATTTATCCAATCTCACAATAATATCATATACCCTCTTACACTAGATCATTCTTCTCCAACTTCCACATTGGTCTACAGTGACTAGTCTCACGGTTTGATCGACCATGGCCATCGCTGCGCTAAACAATGTTGCGGCATGGATCCTCCTACGTTTGCCTGACGTTGATGCTTGTGACGGTGTCGGGGTTCATGACGAACATGCATGCTTGGGATCCGTTCTGTTTTTGATGTGTTTGTATTTGGGATATTCATGGGTTAGTCAGTGTCGGAGAAATCGTTGGTGAGGAGGAAAGAGAAAGAAAAAAAAAATGTACGTCATCGCTAGAAATCGTCTCCCACAGCGGTTAATGGTGGTCAGAAGAATTGTTGAAAGTAGCTTGGAGAAATCTGACTTGGTGGCCTTTGATAACAAGGGTTGAAAAATATGATTAATGATGGATCAATTATTATAGTATAATTAATCTTATTATATTGTCTTGTTAGATTTATTCCTTCTATACAAGTATATCATTGTGCATGTACTTTTATATATCCTTATTTTCATGTTTTTTTTTGGTATGTGTATGATAACCTTGATGTCTGTGTCATTGAAACATACGGCTTGTTGAAAGATTTATTCTTACATCGAATACTAATTTTGTTTATAATATGGGGTTATTGTTGGTTGAAAGAAAAATTTACAGATAAAAAAACTATATATAAATCTTTTTATTAAATAGATAGTTTTTTAATATGTTAACACACCAAAATCTTAAATCATTATGTCAACTTTATAAATTGATGTTTAATTGTATTTGATTCGCCTTTTGTGTCATGGGATATTTGACCTTTATTCTTAAGGGTTATGTTATAAAATTTTACATATATTTATTGGATCCCTATTTTTGGTTTGGTGACATTTTTGGGATAAAATGTTATTGATGATGTATGGATGTTTCAATTAAGCATTTCAATTTCAATTAAGCATGGAATTTTATCCAGTAATTATGTTGTAGTTGTTTAATCCTGTTTATGTATTTTAATAGTGTATATGTGATGCTTGATATTTATGCATCACAAAAAAATCATAATTAACTTAAATAATCTTTATTAAAAATTAAATCTTTGTATTATTCCTTAGCTAGTCTAATGTGACATCAACCTAACATTAAGAGATCCAATTAATAAAAGAAATATTTGAAACTTAATTAAAAATTATTAAATAATTCAAAACTTACGTATTAATTTAATCTTCACTGTTCACATCACTTGGCAAAAGACTTTTGACTACCCTGACGGACACCATTCATTATTAAAAAAAAATTCAAAGCTCCTTAATAAAGTCGTAGGTTCACCTACCAAAAGAATAAAAAGCGGTAGGTGCATTTCTAACCATGCGTTCTGTACAACAAAATAAAAAATAAAAAATAAATAAAACTCTACCATGCATTCTGTACAACAAAATATAAAATAAAAAATAAAAGTCTACCATGCATTCTCATGTCATGCACGTGCGCTACTCCCAATACTTAACTCAAACGAGGATCATAATTAAAAAATATTAAAAAATCCTAAAAAATATACAATTTAACCCATTTTCTTTTTTATTGATTCAAATTTATTAAAACTTACAAAATAAAAAATACTAAATAAAATATGAGATTTTAAAAAATTTGTTACTAACTGTTGTCTTTAAAAAATACGAATTGATCCATTCAAAGGCATTCATAATGGCTAATAGGTACTGGGTTTAAATTAAGCCCAATAAACCGTTTAATTTACTAGGTTCAATCTATACTGTGTCATGAAATTTATTAAATTTGTTCCCCGTTGATGCAACCAGTTATCCCAAGCTCTAAGCATTAAATATTTCTTATTTAAATCCACATGATACGTAAGCAAACTCACAATCATGGTCACCTTTTTTTTTTTAATTATTTTAGTGCATGTTTAGATTAAAACTTACAAATTTAAATTTAACTTAAAAAAACTACACAAGTTTTATTTTTATAAAACTGAGTTTGTAAACAAAATTTTAATGTGAAAATCTATTTTTGAAAGTAATTAAACATATGATGAAATTAAATTTATTCTTCAAAAGTATATATGATTGTACTCAAAAATACTTTATGAATGATTAACCATACAGTATCCAAAACTTAGTTTTAAGAACTTGCTTATATGTCTAATATATATATATATATATATATATATATATGTAACAACTCGCTTATATCTATTACTAGATGGAACTTTTATTTGATTAATGAAAAACCAAAATGTAAAAGCAGAAGAAAAAGTGTATACAGGGGTATAGACTGTGTGTGTAAAGAATATATCTGTTTTTCATACTTCTTCTAGAAACTGACGAAAATGTATAGAAGTTTTTCTGTTAGTCTTTCACTGCGGCCTAAGTAGGATAATTGATACATCATTTTATGATAAAGGCTTCACTTGAATCTCAAGTCTTTTTTTCTTGGTGGAGGTGGAAAGGAAGAAGCTGGGGTGTTGAGTGTAGGGTATCACCCTGAACCTTAGATGAATATAAAAGTTGATAAAAAGTAGTCTATAATAAATAATCTATAAAGATAATTTATGATAACCATTCTTATTTCTATGTATAAGTTTAACAAAGTGATGTATAAAATTTTCTATAAACATAAAAAGATAAATGATCATTTTTATCTTTAAAAGTTTTAAAAGTGTAAAGTGGTTATAATTTAATTTTTAAAAGAACAAAGATTGTGATTTAGTTCTTTAATATGTAAAAACTGTGATAATTATGTCTTATTATAAAGTTTTTATTGATTACTTTATTATTAAATTATAATTTTTAAGAAATAATTTGATATTAAGTTAAAAAAATTTAGGAGTGATTTGACTTTAAATTGTAAAATTCAATTACTAATTTGATATTAAATTATGCAACAAAACATAATTATTTTACTTTTTATATATTTAAAAACTAAAATAAAATTTTCATTATTATAAAAATTAAATTATCAATGTCTTACATTTTTAACGACGAAACTCACTATTTATCCAAAATTAAAATCCTTCAATTTTTCTAAGGATTTATTATGTTTTTTAGTATCTGAATTTTTAAAAATTTTATTTTTAATTCTTAAACTTTTTTTTAATAGGTTTTAGTCATCGAACTTTTTTTACTTTTACTATTAGTCTCTTTTAAAAATTTTAAATAAGGATAAAAAAAAACTAAAAATAAAAACAAAAAATAAAA
>JAMLFT010007243.1:0-15071 GCA_026544285.1 Pachyrhizus erosus
ATAAAGGTTTGTGACTATTTTTAAACTATTATATTGAATAAATTTCATTTAACTTTTAAAATATAACTATAGTTTTAAATCTCAAATAAAACTAAAATACTCTATTGTCAATTTTAGCATTTAATACATTATTTGGTGAACTCATCTAACAAACTTTTTTACATTTTATAAAATGTAGCAATGAAAAAATTTCTTTCTTTTACACTTAACAAAAACATCTTATAACGTCCTTTTTTATTTATCTAGTTTAAATAGATTGTTATTTTTATCAAGTATTTTTATTTTTAATTATGAATTAATTAGATAAAATTTAAAACTCTAAATGTCAAGGAGTTACAATTTAAAAATACTTATCTATTATCATTTCATTCATGTAACATATAATTGAATATTAATAACTCGATAAAATATAAACTTATAAAATAAATAGTATAACGATTTGAACGTCATTTCAATATTGAATAAAACTATAAAAATGAAAAAAAAGGAAGGAATAAAAGCTAATGGGTTAAATGAAAAGGAAGAAAAATAGTTAAATATAGAGATTATTTGATTGAAAATAAATAAAGAAAAAATATTTAAATTAAATTTATATGTTAGATAAACAAAAATTAATATTGAATGAAACTATATTTTTATCCTTTGCTATATTTTGTAGAATATTAATTGCAAAATGAATTATATCACTTTAAAAAAGTGTCTATAAATTTTCATTCCTTTCAAACTTAATTTAGCTAAAAGTCATCACACGCATTGCGCGAATTTATAAAATTTGGAGAGATTATAAATATTTTTAAAAATGTTACATTAAATTATAAAATTAAATAATTGTTAAATACAAAAATCATATCGATTATATGTTAAAATATATACATATATATTAAAAAGAATTAGGAGACAAAAATTATTACGGTATTGTGGATGAGTTGATGGTAACAACAATTAATGTACATCCTAAAAATTGAAGTATAACCTAGAAATTAATGTGATAGGTAAGTTGATATTAACAAAAATAAAATATCCAATTTTTGCGTGAGATTTATATTTATGATTACACCTTTTAAAATGTCAGATGGTAGTATAATATTTACAAATAATAGAATTTAAAATAAATTCTAAATTTACTAATAGCTTGCCAACAAATAATAATCATAAACTTATGTGTAATAGGAGGGTATGGGTTAGAGACATATTTAAAAGTTAGTTTTATGACAATTTGGTGAAAACAATTTTATTGAAAAAGGTTATAGTAAAAAAAAATGATTATTCTAATTATGTAATGATATCAATTTTAATATGGTATGTAAAAAAATTGTGTTGAATTAGGCATTATATTTCTTCCACATTTAAAATATGATAATGATATCAACCATCATCCAAAATTCAAAAGAATATATTTGAATTATCAACATTTAATATTAACCTATTTTTAATAATATCTAACATTTTAAGTTTTTCTGAAGTGCAGTATTTTTTAGTATATTTTAATTTCATCATACAATAATTTAAATTAAATTCATGTATCAATTTAAAAATAATAAGATCGGATATTATAATATTTTTGGATATCCACTTACGTATCACATTATTTTCCAGGACGTACTTTAATTTATTTATTATAAGATAAAATGCTTAATAATTAGCTTATATACATTATTTAAATATTATGAGATAACATATTTGGAAAATAGTTTAAAACAAGAGTGGCAAATAGAATTTTTCCCACTGTAATTACAAAATAGTTAAAGTAAAATAAAGCACAACATAATTAGAAAATAAAAGAAGAGAAATATATTTAAATAATGTTCAATAAAAAAATAGACATTTTTAAGTTAGCACATCAAAATGTTATATTATTAAATTATATGATCGAGGAGTTATTTGAAATTGAAATGTATTTTAAATTTTGGTATTTTTTAAATGTAAACTTAAAATTTATTTTAGATTTAATTATTGTAATATATGTCTTCCATATCATATATTAAATGAAATGACAATAGAATTGAAGCTTGTATAAAAAATATTGTAATAAAAATCAATTTTGACAATTGTGTCATAATCAAATGTAATAACTGTATTAGAATTTGTATTTAGAAGCTTATAATTTAATATTTTAATAAAACATGATAACGTTTTTAAATGTTGAAAGGTGATAATGTTGTTAAAATTTGTAATTAACATCTAATAATTATAAATTATATTTAACTAGTAGTTATATACTGCAATTAAGAGACTTAATTTGATGAAAACTTCTGTTATTGGAAAAGGAATATAGTATGTAAATATTATTAAATATAAATATAAGAAAAGAATAATTTTCCACTAAGACTTAAAAATTCAGTCTTATATGACAATTGAATTGGTGAATAAATTGATACATATTTGAAAATAAGAGATTTTTTTTTTGCTAATGGTATAAAGAGATTTTTCAATTTAATAAAATGTTAACATGGCTAATAATAACTGTAGAAAAAAAAATGATCCTTGTGATAATAAATATGTTCAATTGTGACTAAAACAGAATATGTTTCATGTATTATATTATAATTATTCTGAATATATGATTACTAAAATAGAAGCATATGAATAATTAATTATATTTCATATTATAGGAAATTAATTGGGATGAAAAGTAAAGTCTATTCCCTTGGAATGAATTATTCATATATTAGTATTCATGTATAATGACTACTTTCCAGTCCAGAAAAAAAAATCTAATTACTAGTTTAATACAGAATTTATTTTATATTATATTTTAAATGAAGGAGGTATATATAATGCCTAATTTAATACGAATTTGAATTATTGTGCATAAATTGTAATAAAACAGAAGAATTAGTGCAAAAGAATGAGTAGGAAAGATTATGCATAAGATTGCTTAAATTATGAATTTAATATTTCAAATTGATATGATTATCTAAGATAAAATAATTATGCACAATACATTTATATATATATATATATATATATATAGAAACATCTCTGCACGTAATAAATGAAAAAGAACAATTGATATTTCGTCATAATTTTTTTATGAAAATTTGTTGGTAAGATTTTCCTTTTATGATAAGAAGTTTAAAACATTAACAATTTTTTTTGGATAAAAACATGTACACATAAAAAATAAACTAAAATTGCTAGCAAAAATAATGTTTATTTTGGAGAGCAAAGAATAAATATCAAGAATCTTAGTGTGTCCCAAATAAACAATATTTACAAGAGTTTCCAAATTACAGACGAGGAAGAAATTTACCACGACTTGTGATGAAAATTTATTTTTTTATGAGAATTGCAGCAAAATGCAATTCAGACACCTCAGTAAAATTCCTTAAGCATCTTAGAAATTCTTTTGATAACATACCTTAAAAGATCCGCCGGTAGAATACAGCTTAAATATAAGAGTTGAATAAATTACCCTTAATAGTTAACTAAATTAATTCAAGTTGACTTTTTTCTACTTTAAATGCAACTAAATTATAATTGGTTTGGTTATTGGATCACATTGCAACTCTCGATTTGATTCCTTCTTTTGTTGTTTTTATTTGGGGAAATGAGAGGAGGGTAGCAGAGAACCTTTTTAGGTAAATTGTGTCCATCAGGAAGTATAGTTTTAATAGTTTAGCTAGATATGGACTCGCGCAATGTTATTTAAATTAAAGGTGATTAAAAAAGATGTTAATATATATCAATTTATTTGTTGTTGTGTTAGCATTAAATGTAATTTCTTTGAACAATGCAATGTAAGTTTATTGTCGCAATTTTTTTATCTTTACATTGAAACAATATTTATAGTAATAATCTAACATTTAGTCTCTAAAAAAATCCAACACTATATGTATCTTTTTTTTTATTTTTTTTATAGAGATTTAATTTAAGTATTGCTCAAGCATATCTTTCTTATTAGAAGTTTAAGTACGTGAATGGACAATAAATTCAATATGTAAGAGTAAATTCTCAAGTACTCTTGCACAACGTTATTTATTTCAATATTTACATTTAAAAAACTCATTTTTTTAGTTTCTTATTCTTCATTAATAGAAAGATCTACAGAAAATTAAATTTGAAATACAACATTAATAGAACAAATCAATTGAAATGAACCAAGATATTAAAAATTTGTTTAATTTGTCTAGTCCTTATAATAGTTGACCTTAAGTGTTGCATAAGCTAAATTATATGTTAATTAGAATAAAGTTCTTCTTTATATAGTAAACTCCCTAAAGAAAAAATAAATATTTGCAATTAAACAAAACAAAAAAGGAAGATGATTCATGAGAGAAGATAAAGGGATCTTAGAATAGGTTTTTTTTGCATATCTATCCATAGCCCTTTTAAGAATGATTTAAATAATGTAACAAAAAAAATGAAAATATGCATATACACAAATCAAATTGAACAATGTAAACTAATAATATGTTTCAAAACAATAACAATGATTGTGTTGGACATGAGAACATATCCTGATTTCAAAGTGGAAACATAAGCATACATGAAACAAAATTATGTTGTAGTTCTCATACTTTTTATCATCTTGTCACTTTCCCAACTAAAGAGAATAAATATAAACTTAATATTTAAAATAAAAATACGTTGCTTTTAATTATTAAGATTGTAAAAATAGTTTAAAATAAAATTAAAATATTATAGCTTGTTTTACTATGGTCTCTTTTTATTGGGTTACAATGGATTTAACAATAGACTTTATATTTGAGCAAATAAATTATGGTTCCAAAGAAGTACAAAGTTAAAAGTTGAGGAGCTTGCAATTGTTATGAAAATTACTTGTGTTGTGAAAGAGTATTGAAAGTTAGAAATTAATGTGGAAGTTTCCACACATAATTTGCTACATCAATACTAATTTTACAAAATGTGACAATAATAATATCTCGTAGAATCATTATTACTTTTTTTCTAAAGTGAATTTGTGTGTAGAATATATCTATTATTTTTTATTCAATAAAGTATAAGAAAATTTTTACTCACGAAAAATATTTAAAAATAAATGCATCATTACTTGAATAGATGAACTAATTCTAAGTAATTTTTCTCGATCATTTTACATGTGAGATTTTAAATTCAACTTTATATCTACATTAAGCTATAACAATGTGCGTGTAATATTTCAAGGATAATTATATATCACCTTTATCATCATATGTTAAAAATTAAATTTAGAGGTATATTGTATATGCTATTATTGCTTAATGACCACATATACGAATGAATTGTAATGCAATCCAATGTAAAGTTTTTGAAATATTTTATTTTACTATTCCATTTAAATATTACATTGTTATATTCCTCATAAGTCTTTTAACATTTATTGGAATACTAGAACAAAACTAAAAATCAAAATGGAATGGCTAGGGTCGGAAAAACAATATCATACAAAATATTTGAAACCACTGAAACACTATATTTCAATTTTAAATTAAATATAGTTCTAAATTATTGTATTGTTTTTGTATTATATTAATATTAATTGGAACAAAATCTTTCGTAATTTTTAACATTTTCATTTCTATTTTTTCTTTTATTTTTCTTAGATTTGAATATGAAAAATAAAGGAGTGAAGTGAATTAATAGTCCAAAAGAGATTCATGGAAAAGAGTAAAGATATCTGAGTAACTTTAACCTAATCAAATAAGGTATTTTTCTTAACTAAATTAAAAGACAATTTGCAACATATTTAATTACTATAATAAATTTTTTATTATTTTAAAAATTAGCGAACTAATTTTAAAACTTTGTCAATTGCAAAAAAATTTCAATTATATAAATAGTTAATTTTCACCTAACTTTAATATAAAAATCACATAACTTAAAAATTTTCAAAATATGGTTTATCCTCGTTAATTGATCATTTGTTTAAAATTATTTTATAATACAATAAATCTAAATAAAATCAAGTATCATAAAAAAAATTATAAATTGATAAATTTTTATACCATGAAAGAATTTAGTTTGCATATTTAGAATAATGATACATAAAAATAAATATTACGAATAAATCATTCTTAAATAAATGAATTAAATAATTTTTTTTCCAATAAACATCTTTGAAACATATTAAAGATTCACTAAAACATCCTTAGTTTCATCAATAAACCATTATAATTTGCCCATACAATATATATTAGTATTCAGAAATTTAAAATGTAATACACCTAAGTTATTTAGTAATAAAATAATATAATATAGAATAAAGGTCTAATATACATTCTTATAGATAATACAAGAATAAAATTGAGAGCAATGACTTGATGAAATTTAACTTTCATAATTCCACTAGATTGGTAAGCATCTTCAAAGGTTCTCTTTTCTCAAACCCTTTCTTTTTACTTTGTTAGCACTTGAAGTAGTCAATCTATTCCACCATTATCTTTCATACTCAAACACTAGTCTCCAACTAAAAAAATAAAGAAAATGTATGAGTGAGTCCTCCAACTCACACAAACAATCACAATACAAAATACAAACAACATCCTCCTTCGTAACTCTCTTTCGAATACTACATGTCCAAAATTAGTTAGTTGATTCATACTTTATCTCGTACGAATCAATTGCCACTTGAACCCTCAAACTTAGTGGACTTACTTTTAAGCTCGATGACTTATCGAGAGTTTGTCCTCCTTAGTACTCAGGTAGGGGTCTCACCTAATTGAAATTATCTTGCTTTCATTGGGATTGGCAAGTTAGCTAATGTGAAAATCTTTACAACTCAACAACACATTCTCAAGGTTCGTCAACCCATTGCTAAGTAATCCATGAGGTGACAGTTTATCCTATCATTCCTATAGGCTCTTAAGACTATGGCATAGATCAAATGTTGAATTGAAAAAAATTGAAGTGTTATTATATAGCTTTGAATTGACTAACTTCACGAGTTGGAGATAAGCGGACTCGAACCGCTAACATCCACTATAGGGTAAACCACCACCTCTTAAGCCTGACTGATTCTACCACAGAAGCCAACAATAGACAATAACACCCCCCCCCCCCAAACAGCTCACAACTTTTATGATATTGTGTTCTCCAAAGAGCAATTCTTCTAAACAATTCTAAAGGTACTGAGTTTGAATCCTATTCTAACTAAAGATTCTTATGGTTTCGAAGGATCCAACTACAAAAGAACCAAGCTTAACTCAAAATTTTCATTTAATCTTATTAAATATGAGTTTGTGTAATGTTTCATGTTCCTAGTATACAATAACGATCACCCACATATGTATACTCATTAGCATAGAACAGATGATACATATGTTATTATATAATGATATTTGTATATAATTCAATTGTAAATTATAGAATACAGATAGATCTATCTATATAGAAAAAAATAGATTATTTTACATGTTATATTCTTTGGTTCGAAGGGTAACACGCAAGCAATCAATTTTCTATATTTCTTTATTTCTACATGAATTACATGTTTGCAACAATAGGGACAAAATTTTCTCAATTCCAATCTACTAAGCATATTGTGTTGATTCTTTTTAGTAATATATCTAGAATACCCATTGATTCTTTTATTAACACTCTTTTTATCACAATCGGTACACTCCAAAATAACAATTACTCAGATACCTTTACCTTTGGCCAGGAACCTCCTTTGGGTTTTTAATTCACTTAACTCTTTTCTTTTTGGATTCAAATCTAAGAAAAAGAAAAGAATGAAAAAAACTAAAATAGAAATTAATAATTTGAAATCAAATTATGAAAAATTTTGTTCCAACGATTGTTCATAATTTGACATCAGTTATAATGATTGTCTCATCCTCAATGACATATTTTAAAGTGTCACTACAAATCTTGTTTGTCCAAATGACCCCTCATTTCATTTTGAATATCGTTATTTTGATTATTTACGTACAACTCACCAAAGAAAGATTTTTTTTTTTACATTTTCATAAATTTAATAATCTAAAACGTCATAATTCACATAAATTTTCATTACCCCATTATGAATATCATTTCTAATTTATCATAATGTCTTACAAATATTTTTACTAGTCTTAGTTTTATGAATTATGTTTGAGTCGTATTAGTTTGTATTTATTGCACATGTACTATTTGTCTTCCAACACATTTATTATTATCTTATGCACATACTATAATTCCTATTATTATTAATATTTTGTTCCATTAATATATTTGCACTATATGTTTTTCTATCAATTCACTACTTTCGCAGTGAAAAAATCATTTACTTGAAGTCAACTTCATTTTACTAAATACAATTCTTTTTCAGGTACATAACACACATGTTCAAGGTTTCCTCTCCTAATCTTGAAGGTCAAGAAATAAAAAATATTCAAAAGTCAACTACCAAAGTCAAGGTCAAAGTCATAGTCTTAGTCAAAGTCAACAATTTAATCGTCCTATTATAATACAAATTAAGGTTTCCCAACAAGGTTTAACCATCACTATTATCCACTAATTAATTCATAATCAATAATATTTAACATACTACTTAACATTAAATATACACATACATAACATTTAAGGTCCATTAATTTTGAAAAATAACAAACCATTTGGCCATGAAATTGAACAATTCAACCTTTCATTACATATTATCTACAAAAAAATTCTTATAATTTATTTCTAACATATATTGTGGTTTTATAATTACTTTTACTTAATTTCTATACATTATTTTTTGAGCTCTAAAAAATATTAAAAATACCTACTCAAGTATGATATTCTTAAATTTTATATAGATCATCCTACATATCTCAAAGTCTCCTATGATTTTTACAAGGCCAAATAAATTTGTTTATCATCATTTTTATATTTTCTCCAAGTTACTTGTCCAAAATAAAACATTCAACTATTCATTTTTAATAAATACTAAATATGTTCCAAATTTTTTTAAAAAATTACCATTATACATAAAGGACATTATACATAAAGGTCATTATAACTTACAATAAAATTCTAAAAAAATATTCATCAAACTATTTTCTAACATTTATTTTATTTTCTGGAAAGATTTCTAGTAATTAAACAAGATCAATATTAAAAAAAGCAAAAACCCATAATTAAATATAAAAAAATTCACTAAACATCCCTATATCCTAAGGGTTATTACCATACTTCCATTTTTACTCATTGTGATACTGGTTTTAATATAACATTGTATACATACAATTTCAGTAAAAGTTTATATTTAAATTGATTTAGATATTTATCTTATTTAGATATCATGTTTCAATCACTTTTAAAATAAAATACATAATTTAAAGATTTTGACTATTTTTAAACTACTGCAGTAAATAAGTTTCATTTAACTTTTGAAATATTATTGTAATTTTTAAATCTCAAATAACTCTTAAAAAAATTTATTTTCAGTTTCAGCCTTTAAGGCATTAGTTTGTTAACTCATTTAACAAGCTCTTCTTCATTTGATAAAATACAACAATGAAAAAGTTTATTTCTTTTACACTTTTTTTGTCCAAATAAAGAAAAGCATTCCCAAGAATTATATTATACATCAAAGTAATTTGATTTTCCCTTTATTTAGATGAAAAAAAAACTATATATTTTTTAATAATAAGTATTATTTATAAATCACTTTTGTTTGAAAATTGATCTAAAGATTGAAATTACTTTAAATATAATAAGATACAGACTAATAATAAATTGGTGAATATAATTTCATATAAAATATTTAAATTGAATGATATTTATCTTGTTAATAATGTAAAAAATATTACGCAAATATTTATAAAAAGTATATATGTAAAATACTTTGACCTAATTAATATGTTATTTAAAGATTTTAGTGAATATTTTATAAAGGATTTGATTGTTTTTAGTCAATTATTATTAAGTGTTCTTTTTATCTAAAATATATAATTTTTCTACATCCTTTTAATTGTTTATATGTACAACTAAATGAATATAATAATTATCTTATTTTAATTTTTTTAAGTCAGTAATTTATATGGGATAAAATAATTTAAAATGAATTACTATAATATATTAAAATATTAAAATTCATTCATGCATTTATTTCTATTTTTTGTTTATATTAAATTTAAACTAAAATTTTAGACTTAATGTTTTATTGATTTTTTATATCATTGTAATAATGATATTAATATAAAATTATATATAATCTCTTATAGAAAAATGTACCTAATTAACAATAACTATTCAGAATTTGAAATTTTAAAGAGTCAACTTCATTATGCTTTGTTCATAATATGTTTATTTTCACAAAATGCACAATTAATCAAATTAGTTTGAGAAAAGCATACCGTGATTGAACATGTAAAAATGAGAACATACTTCTTATTCATAACAAACTATAATTTTAAAAGAAATTTCCTAGCTCATTGTACATTTCATTACTTCTTTCATTTATTTGAAAACATAAAATTATAAAAGGATAATAATATTAAAAGATATACTTGACTGTTGTATAAAGTCACTAAACGTATAAAAAAAAAGCATAACTTTATAATCATGTTTGATTTGGTTTGGATGGGTTCCCAAAACATAAACCACAAGCCAAACCAAATCAATCAGTCTGAGAATAAAATCCTTTAAACAAATTAAAAAAAATTTAATTTTCAATTTTTTAGTGGTTTTCTGCTTTTATTTTGTATCCATTTAGATTTTTCGGATGTTACAAATGAAGAAAACTAGGAAGATAATTTTACTTAAGTATATATACAGAGCGATTTGTTAAGATACATACATTTAAATATATCTTAATATAATACTTCTTCTAAAAAATAAAGAAGTATTATATGAATCTTAATATGTAAAGAATGAATCTGATTTTCAAAAATATAAGTTTGTTTTTAATGGATTATACAACTCTGGTTTTCAAAGTTTTGTAATGAAAATTTAGAACAATAAAAGCTTTAAAGTTTTAAAGAATGAACCTGAAATAATTATTAAAGAATGAAACTGAATTTGTTACTAAGATTTTATTATTAGCTTATTATTTTTGAGACGAGTATCTCACTAAATTATTAAATATGTTAGGATGCATACATTTAATATAACTTTGTATAATACTTCTAAAAATTAAGAAGTACTATGATTTTCAAAAATATGAATCTTAATAAATAAAGGATGAAATTAATTTTAAAAAAATAGTTTTTTTTAAGTATTATACAACTCACAGTTTTCAAAAATTTTGTAATAACAATTTAAAAGAATAAAAGTTTTAAAGGATGAAATTGAAAAAAAAAATAATGGATGAAACTTAATATGTCTGTTACTAAGATTTTATTAAATAATATAGTAACTTATACTTTTTGAAAAGAGTATGTTACGAAGTTAAAATTGTAAATTTGCAAAGATACACATTTAAGTTTAGCTTTCTATGATACTTCTTCTAAATAGTAAAAAACTATGTTAGTAGAGAGAGGGAGAGAGACATATATATTAAAAAAATAATTAGAAACCTTGAATAGCTTTCAAATTTTCAGCCTGTAACAGTGGAACAAATTATTAATTTGCACTTTTTTATTTGACTAATGATAAACTTATAGCTTATCATTGTAGGTTAAAGGAAAAAAGATATAGCAAAAAAGATGAAAACACACAAATGTGATAAAAGATTTTCAAAGGATAAATTTGATATTAAAAATTTAATATTAACTTTTAAAGGTATTATACAGCTCTCAGAATGATAAACTTACAGCTCATCAATGTAGGATGCATGAAGTTAAAGGAAAAAGGTTATAGAAAAAAAAATTCACAAATGTCATAAAAGATTTCTAAAGAAAGAATATGATATTAAAGATACATTTTAATAAATTTGGTCTTTGAAAGATAGAAATTTTGTTGTCCTTTACTTTTTTTTTATTTTGATCCTTTAAAGAATTTTTATTTTGTTTTATTCTTCATTATCAAGTAATTTTTTTAAATTTCTGCTATTGTTTGTTGAACCATATTAATAAGATAATGATTTATCACATCAAAGAGTTTGAGAATATGATCATATGTAATTGTTTTTTATCAAATTACTTTTAAAAATATTTCATTAACTAATATGACGTCATTAGATATTTGATTCAATAGAGATTTAAAAACATATTTTACTAAAAATAATTATACGATATTGTCTTATCAAATTTTTAATGATATGAGAAGTGATTAGATTATTAAAATCATTATTATAACATTATTTTTAATATTGTTATTTGACAATAAAGATTAATTTTTTTTAAAATGATCAAAATAATAAAATATCATATTTTTTATGAATCAAACTCATATTTAAGCCTAAGATGTATTAGTATTTTTAAAGGATTGTACAATTCTTAGTTTTATAAAGTGTGAATTTTCTAAAATGTTAGCTCAACATAAAAAATTTTCAAAATTTTGTACTGATAATTTAGAACAATAAAAGTTTTCAAGAGTGAAACTAAAAATATTTTTAAAGGATGAAATTGAAAGTAATATTAAAGGATGAAACTTGAAGAGGCTGAAAGTTATGTTAATCACAGTAATGCAATAAACAATGAAGATGAACTGTTGGAGAAAGATAGAAACTAATCACAACAAGCTTGAAATCAATTTCAGAACCTAGAGCTTCAAACTTTTCAACAATTTAAATAACAATTTCTCTAAATCAATAAAAAAGTGAAAGTAGAACAAATAAATCTCTTTAATCATCCGTCAGAACAACTACAATCAATAAAATTTAAAATATATAAAATTTGAAAACTAAATCTATGATCAACTATTAAAGTATTAAAATCAATAAGCTGCTGGTTCAATAATATTAGATTCAGTCTTCTTAAGCAAATTTGCGAGTTTAAGTCTTATAGATAGAAAAAACGTCATTAGAAAAAAAAAAAATAGTCAAATCTTTCAATAGAAATTAGTCATCAACAAAACTCAAGAATCTTCATTCCAAATTCTTTAATATTTAACTTACTACGTAAGACATGGTCTATTTCATAGCTCTCTTTATACTTCTTCTACAAACGACTCAACCTGCTGTACCAAAATTTTCCAAACCACTTTAACCCCACCTTTGCCTACAAAGCCAAATCTGCCTCGGGAATGAATGTGAAAATCATGTGTGTGATCTGTGTAATGTATTGTAATTGCAGAAGTAATGGCTGTTCTTGCTGAGAATATCATGTTAGTAAACTTTAGATTGCAATGAAATTTTAGGATATTGTTGTATCTGATTTTACAATTGTCTGAGCAGATTCGTATACAAGTAATAATTTAAAATAAGGTCTACTTTTCAGACAGTAACATAATAAAATCAATTTAGCATCTACTGAAGTTGCAGGAAATTTGAAAAGTAAAGACAAACTGTAACTGCATATAACATTTGAGTTTCATTCTAAATTTCTAATACTACGTTGTTTTGGTCTTCCAAGTTTTGGAAACACCTAGTTAAGAAAATTGACATTGCTCTATGTTTTTTTGAAAAAATCTTAATCAAAGCTATATGATTTACAAGTGAACAAATTTAAAAGTGTTTTATTTTTCAGAATAATCATGTACATCTGCACACAAAATACAGTCTTTAGAAACCATATTCCTGACACTAAATTGAATAAAAAAATGTATTCAATTGAATAACCAAAAATTTATTAAATAATCTTGAAACCAAACAAACAATTCATCATATTAGCATGCAAGTATTATTGAAATAACATAATAAAAATGTGTAATAGCAGAATTTATTCAAGACTATAATATTTTTGCTACCTATTTAAGTGTTGGCAAAGGGTAGCGACACAAGGGACATATATGACTAGTGTGCAGCCAAGTCACAATACATTGTGGATGAAACACATGATTGCATGGCATTGTGTAGCACTGAGAATTCATATCAAAATCTTCAAAGCAGATTGTACAACAGTCAGTCCGTGTCGTCACCGTAGATTTCTTCAACGACGTCTGGATGGCTTTATTAGACGCTGGAATCATTTTGAAATTCTGCATCGACTCTTCTATAGCTAGATGTGTGTCATCATCGAGTAGGGTAATTGCCAACCTTAAAGGAATCTCTTGGTATTGAAAATCCGATGAAGAAGAAGTATGAGAAGAAACATCCACATCAACTTGAAAAGATTTTTGAACAGCAGATATGAGTCCTTCTATTATTTCTTCAACAGACTCAAAGAAGAAGTATATGCGCGACAACCATGTCCGCAACCGTGTCCATAAGAATTCTTCACCTTCCTGGTGGAAGAAGTTGTGACATGGTATTGATTGAGAAGGAGAGTAGCATAGTAATAAACGTCTTGGACCTGCATTGATTGAGAAAGATGAAACTTCAACTATCAATTTGAAAATATCATCAGGCATAAGCGTGGAGTGCTGATCACTTAATTTTGAGACGCTATATAAGTAGTGCAATGGTTCCATTCTTTCTGAATATGCTTTGGAAAACGAAACCGTAAACAACACTTTTTGCAAACTTCTCAAGAGGAGCTAACATTTATATGAAGAGCGAGACCGTTTGTTTTTTTAAGATCGACCAATAGAAAGATAATTAAGTTAATCATATCTGTAATTTTTCTTGTTCTCTAAGTATATATTTGGTTATAATGAAATAGAGGAAAAGAAGGGAGGAAGATAATTCAGGTCTCAATCAATATTTTAATCCTTCATAATTAAATATTATTAATGATTCTATTTTAAATTTTAAAATTTAAATACGTGGCATATTAAGATTAATCACACTGTTGATATGTAATAGTCAGGATCACTTAATTTTTGTGGTAGTACATTGAATTTTTTTAAAAAAAACAAGTGAGATCGATTCAAAATTTTCCATGCACTGGAAGAGGATTTGTATAAAAGTTGTTAATAATAATAACATAAATAAAAATAACAAATAATGTAATAATAAAAATTAACTAATATTTTAAAATGTACATTACATAAAATAAATATTTATTTCGTACAATTAAAATTTATAATAAATAAATTATATAATAATTAAAATTTATAATAAATAAATATTTTTAAACATATAAATTATATTTTAAATTTATGCTAAATAATTTATATTATGATATATTTTAAATTTTAATTATTGATAATTATTTTAAAAATATTAAAATTCAAATTAA
>JAMLFT010007245.1:0-15067 GCA_026544285.1 Pachyrhizus erosus
AAATATAATTTTTAAAAAATATACATAACTATTATGTCAAATTTTTTAATAACATAATAAATTAATTAATTGTTAATATTATTTTTATATAATCATTTAATGATATTTCTTGATAACAAAGGACTAAACCACTAAAATACTAAAGTCAAAATAAAAATCTTTAAAAGATTAAATAAAAAAATTTATATGAATCAAAAACTTATTTAAGCTAACATAAAATTATAATAGTAATAGTTCAATACGGTCACTATATTAATAATATATTATTCTTATTAATTACAATTTTTAATAATAATTTTTTAAATAATAATAAATATAGTGATAATTTTGAATCATTGTTATTCACAAATGAAAATCATCAAAATTCATAATTTAATGGTGTTAGCTTTAGTTAGAAAAAAAAATACTATATTAAAATATTTGTATAAAAAAGATTAAATTAAACTTTTTTTTATTAAAAGAAAGACTAAATAAATAAAAACATCAAATTAATAATTTAGTTAGTCATTTATTTTTAATAAACAATGCTAATTATTGCATTAATATGAAAGGATAAAAAATAACACTTGTTTCGGTCAATAAATATTTGTATTCAATATAAGAACTTTATTAACAAATCTTGAAAACTTAACTTTAACTAACTCACGCTTGCTTTTTAAAGAACTGTCTAACTTTCAAATCCTCTCATTATAGCGGAAGGAAAGTAAGAACAAAAGAAATTCTATTCAGTCAAAATTATTTTTATATAATTTAATTAATTTTTGTAGTAAATATTTTTTATTCTTTTAAAGGTCAAAAAATTATCACAAATTTACCCAATTAACTTAACGTAATAATTTTCCTAGTAAATCTTTGTTAGGACGTCTTATTACAGTTGCAATGCTTTGAGTGTAGGGGTGCACTTTTACTCTCAAGGTATTGTATTTCTTTTTTTCTTTAATTGAAACAGGGTACTGTATTTTGCAACAATATGGTGAATGTTTAAATGATTATATTCTTAAAAATAATATTTTTGAAAATGCTATTACTGAAAATGTTATTTTTATAAAAGATGTTTGATAAATAACTTTCATTCTCATGAGTAGAAGACTTCCATTCTTTTACATGAAAATAAGAAGGAGAAACATGTGTAATATGAATTCATGTGAATGAATTATGTCTGGAAATCATTTTTTAAAACCTGTAACAAACATTTACATTCTTGAAAATATACTTTTAATCTGTAAAATAAACACATTCATAGTTTATATATGTGTCACATGTATAAAAGAAAGACATTTTCTTATCGTTAAATTAATCATATACAAGTTACAATTTTCATAGCATAGACTATTTGACATTTTTTTATAAATATTAGTGTCTTGTTTAGTATAAGAGAGAAAAATAGAATAGATAAAAATAAAATAAATAAATAAATAAAAATATATGAGAAGTAAAATACGTTTAATTGAAGAAATATAGAAAAGAAATAAACAAAATCAGAGAGATAAGTGAAAAATTTAATAAAATTGATATGTAAGGTTTCGTTATATTTACATGTAAAAAAATAATTTATTTAATAAAAAAATCGCATTCAAATTTTTCATTGTGTAAAATTTTCTTAAACTAACGGTAAATATGTATTACAAACAAGATTAGTTTTTAATTTAATAATTTAAAGACACCTATAATCTTTAACCTAATACAAAATAATAAAATAAAAATAAAAAATACAATAAATCTCACAATTGTTAAAAATATTTTCATCCTAATATTTTCTATCAAACAAATCAATTAATTTTCATCTCTCTTATTCCTTCCTTACTTAACAAATTGCAAGAGACTAATTTTATAGCACATACTGTATTTTGGGCCATTTAGACTTTAGGAGACTGATTTTCACCGTCAAACTTCATGGACTAATTTGTATATAACCAAAACATCAAAGAGGTAACACGCAGTTTTCTTTCTTTCTTTCTTTTTTTGAAAATATCACTATTTATTAATCAACCTTATGGTTAGACTCACGTGACTAAATATAGTATTAGCATGATGATGAAATCCGTTGAAGAGGTGGGTTTTATTTTTCTGTGCTTGTTGGGGCTGAATCACAACTCATAAGGCAGCAAACACGTTTCTGATAAAAAAATCAACCCCCATCACACAAATCAAACTCATTACTTAACTAATTCACCAATCAAACCGGTTTTCCATCCACTCCTACTTTTCTAGAAATATGTAACAATTTTAATTCTAATTGTTTTAAATTAAAGTTTAAATATATTTTTTTTACTTAAAAAATAACTTAATTTGAATTTACTACCTAAATTATCTTTATTTTAATATTTGATTTTATTATTTACCATATTATTTCTTGTTATTGAATAATTTTTTTATCAGATAATCAGTTACGCATGTAATAAAAATTGATTTTATTATTTATGGTTTACTATTTTTTATTATTAGTGATAAATTTTTTTAATTAAATATTTCTATAAATCGTATATCTAGATATCACTTACCGAAATCATACTAACAGTAAATAATAAAATCAAACATAAAAAATATAAGATATAAAAATAAAAACAATTATTAATTTAAATAATAAAATCTAAATAGACTATTTTTCATGTATAAAGAATATATTTAAACCTTAAATTAATTAAAAGAGGTTCTAATATTAGAACTTTTCATATTCCTATGCTATACATATGGTGAACATCACTCCAAAATCTATTTATTAGCCCTGGCAGGTAACTAAAATAAAATAGAAATACAAAATATTTAATCTAAAAAAATAGTAAAAAAGATAGGAAAGAGATAAGAATAAATAGATGCGTGAATTTCACAAATTAAACATACAAACACTTTTTATCACTCCCCCTCCTAAATTTAACAAACCTAAGTTGGAGAGCATGAATTGTGTTGGGTTTAAAATTTAACATATTGTAGTCATAAGCTCAATGACGAATTGCAGCAAATCGTGATAGCCGTAAAAACCTTATGGCAATTTATGTTCTGCATTACAACAAAATGCAGCTGTAGCTCCTATTATGAAAGCCGAAGAAAAAACCAGTTCTAGTGAGGAATCCACCAAACATTCATATACAGTTGGTGATCCAACTTTCTAAGAGCAGTAGCTGCCATGTGGAATATAGACCCATATACCCTAGAAGATCTCTTGATCATGTACTATAGCTGACACATCACTATGAGCACCCAAGATGGTTAGATCAGAATCTTAGAAAGAAACAAGAGAAAGAACGAAAAATGTTTGGTTAATGTCATAACACTGCATGTAATGCAGAGTTAGGCATTTAGTTAGACAGATTCTGCCCCGTAATGTCCATCATGGGTGCTGCCATTTTCTTTGCCAAGTTTAGATTTTGGCAAAATTGAAGCCTGTCGAGGAGATGGCCTGTTTGATTGTTGCCTCAGATTAAGGTAAGTGTAAACAGACATACCAGCAATAGCTGTGAATGCACCACAGATACTGATTTTGCCAGGATTGGATCCAAAGAGATAATAGTTTCCTAGAAGGAGGACACAGGTCTTGAACTGCCCAAGGACGACGTGGGAAATGGCAGATGTAGCTCTGAAAATTGCAGGGTAAAAGAGAAAAATACATATATATGAAAAAGCCAACCCTCAAAAAGATTAGTAAATCACGATGTATTCAGCCAAACAAAAGCAAGATGCAATAATGTTCTGAATGTTACATAGAAATAGCATTCAAAACATGACACTTAAACACACATGATGAATGACTTGAACAAATTTGCTATTCCAACATTCCTAGTAAACAATCTATTATCATAATATTGTCATGCTGTCTCAAAAAGAAAAATGTTTGCAAGCTTTTGACCCAATTCAGGTGTTGTGAACTTGGCCAGAGTTCAATATTAGTAACTAAATTTCAGTATATAATAATGCAAGGTCATTCTTTAGTACAAACTTTAGTTGAAAGTAAACGGGCCATCACCTTTCAGTAGTAATTATTAGGTTGCAAGAGTACTTCTGACATTGGAAAACATTAGTCCTGCAGAACTACTAAAATATACAAATTCAAAAAGTATTTTTATATTTTAGTTCATTGGGATCTTAGGTAGATGTTTCAATGAATTTAAAATAATCCGTAACTTGAAGATGCTGTCAAGCTAAACTTGAACAAACAGAAACAACAGTTGAAAAAAAGAGAAATTATGTTTCAGAGTTAAGAAAATGTAGAACCATAAGTCAAATACTGATGGCCCAAAAAATAAAAATGCTAAACAGTTTAGATATTTAATGAAACTATAAAAGTAACCTGTAACACAACATAACAGTGATTTAGATTCTTATGCCCTGTTTAGTAGAGAGAAAAGAAATATGATAGATGAAAATAAAAATAAAAAAGTGAACGGAAATAGGTGAAAAATAAAGTGCAAAATAAAGGTGTTTAAGAGAAATAGAAAAGAGAGGAGGAGAGATATAGGGAGATGAGTGAAAATAGATGACAAATAGTACAACAAGCCCCACCATTTTTAAAATTATTTCTCCTCTTTCTCCCTCCTACCAAAAAACCAAAAAAATTCCATCCTTCCCCCTCCCTCCAATTTCTATGCAACCGAACAGCCTGTTAAATTCCAAGTGAAGGAGAAATGTTACTAGTTTCACAAGGACTAAAGAAATGACAAAGATCAGAGAAGTAATAAAGATTGTATTAAATGCATATCATGCTTTCTTGGTCCAACTCTTTGGAGTCAACTAATAAAATACTAACATACCCCTGTGTCCAATGGCTCCTTGCTATGCGAAGGTATGGAGGAGTGTCATTGTAACCCACCCCACCTGCCCCTCAACCCCCTCAACCCTCCTCCCCCCAATAAAAGATTAATTTCTCTTTCAGAATTAATGTATCTTAGGCTATAATAGAACAAGAGCAGACACTTTATGCTTAGGCCCTTGGAGGTCAGTACATTCTTAATGCAAACTTCAGCAATGTGCTCTACAATGCACAGCCAATATGTCAATAACCAAGTGGGATCCCTATAAAATTCAACAGAATAGGTTCTATGTAGTCTACAGGAGATTGTAATTCTTCTCAAACAAAATTACTCAACAACTAGAAATCTCACTTACCCTAGTGCTAAAGCACCAGACCACTGAAGCAAGAATCCAAGAATAGCTGATGCAAAAATCACCATACTATTGCTGAAGTTCCAATCGAAGGAGAGAACACCTTGAGGATCTAAGCAGGGTAACATAGCAGCCAAGAAAATCAAAGTAATAGGTGTAGTTTTCCACATTAACCTGTTGATCAGTCCACAGATTAGACAAGATAGAAAGAAATTTTCAGATGCACATCAGAACCAAGGATTGAGAAGGGAGATGAGGAGGAAAGTTATAAAAGTTGTAATAAATTGCTCACGACAAAGCAGTCCAGTTCTCTTGCTGCTGCAATCTAGACCACAAAATTTTGTTTACAGCACTGGGAACAATCCATGCCAATGCTACACAAGCACCAAATAGATGGAACTGTAGATCAGTCACAGTTGCCACAGCAACACCAATAGATACCACTGTTAATGCTAATGCCTGTAAAGTTTCAAATTTTCTAGTAAGCATCCAAACCTAAAATGATAAAATCACAAAAGTTAAAACTAAATCAAGCAAATTATTTCAATAGGAAGAAGCTAGGGATTCCTAAAACAATAAGCCTAATAAATCACAAAGACTATAATATGGTCCAGTGGCTTGACTCCTTTAGTCAATCAATATTTTGAACTGCATCCATAGGAACTCAGAAGCACATAAAATATCATGTCACTTGAGAAATCACATCTACTCAGATACTTAGTTAGCTTCCACAAATATGCAGGTGCAATATAGGTGTCAGGACAAAGGAGGGTGTTCAATAGACAGACTTGCTTTATAAATAGGTTGCACAATTTGCCTCAAATCGAAGGATTGCATCAGCAACATGATCCATGTTGTATAAATTAAATAAATTCATAGTACAAAATGTGTCTAAATTTCATCCATTTTGATCATATAAAAGCTCGTATTCCTGCTAGACCCATATATTCCTACTTATTATCAGAAATACAAGCAAAACCAAAATGAGTGTATATACCTTCAGGAAAGAAACTTTCTTTCTATACAATACAAATTCTGCCAAAACTATTGATGGTGTCACTGCAATCTTTGCCATCTGATAGAAACCAATGCTGAAGATATAGAAATTAAATTAAGATTATAAAACAAATACTTTAAATAAAATGTGAATAGTTGGGCTACCTATTATACTTCAAGCTGACATTAGCGAAGCCAGTGGATAGAGACATAACAAATCCAAGAGTAAATAAAGTAGACAATCGAGTTGATTTTGAGGAAGGAGCAGGCGGAAGGATAGAAAGTGCTTTTAGTAATGCCATTAAGACCCAGCTCACTACATAGTGAATTAGTGTAAGAAGTATAGGAAATTTGAACTTGACAGTTTGAAGCACCTAAAACAAAACAAGAAAAACCCAAAAAAGTCAGCAACTAAAAACCATGATACTTTGAAATTTCAATTGAAAACACAGCTTAACCTGATAGGGGTAAAAAGGAGAGTACACAAACCATTTTGTTCATGAAAATAATACCAACTGCTACCAGAAAATTGAAGGAAAGTGCAATAGCTGGATCAAATATGTGCTGCTGTTGATGCTTTGTACCTTCAGAGGAACGCAATTGATTAAAGAGAGCAGCTCTCAAGTCTTCTAAAGCTCTTTCTGCAGTGACCAGGAAAAGGTAATAGAAGATAAGAGGAAGGTTTCATTATAGATCTACTATAAACGAATAATTATTTTCATTTTCCTCCTCAGATCAAGTGAGAAGATGATTTAAATTTGAATTCACTGTTGATTATTGAGGGTGAAAGCAAAAGAAAACCTGATATATTCATTGAATCTTCAATGGATGGTCAAGATTAGTTTCCAGTAAAACCAATATGGACAATTCGTGAATGGTTGTATGGTCAAGATTAACTCTTCTTATTTTCATACTCTCACTTGGTAAGCCCCCTATACACACATAGGTTCAGATTTTACATTCACATGTGAACTCAATTTCTACACCAACTACAAAGTCTTGATGAAATTAGGATAAGGCACACAGACTAGATTCTAGTCTAAAGTTGTTTTTAGCTACGGCAGCAGGTACAGAAACATGACTCTTATAAGCAGCCAAAGAAAGGAAAATACACAACACTGACATTTAAAAATCTATATCATCTCTTCATAAGAGCTTAGAAAGTTGTTGAAGTGAGGGCATGCTCTCAGAGGAACTAATCGAGACCATAGACCATAAATGGATGGTCAAGATTATTTCCTCTCGTAAAAGCGCACACTCACCTGATAGGCTTCATATATGGGGGCATTAGGCGCATCACTCCAAACAAAGCTAAATTGTTTTGAGGAACTTTGGCAGTGACAGAAATTGCCTCTTATTATTTGCAGAAAAAGATTAAAAGAAAAAGCATAAGTGATAAGCCCATAACTTACAAATCCATGAATGAGTCCCAAATTAATTCCATATGCTTTTCCACCAATAGAGAAATTACAATTAAATGAATCAATTAATAGCATAGAAAGGCACAAAAGTGAAATATCTCTAATAAAACTATTAATCATCAAAGCATAAGCCAGACAAATTATATCCTCATCAATCCACACAGAAGGCAACAATGCAGCAATTAGTTAAAAAAATCAACAATGGGCAACAGTCCACAAGCTTCATTGTGCAAAACAACCTTCATTAAGCATTACCAAAGAGTCAAAGACATTTAACCCAGCTAAGCCCATGTGACAAAATGGCCAAAAATGCACCCAAACACAAATGGGCAAGAATGTGAAAGCTTGAAATGCTCCTAAACTCAAAAGATTTGATAAAAAAGGAACCTTTTTCGCCAGCATCGCTGTCTTTACGCTTGAGGATCTTTCTGGCGCCTTTCCTGATGAAGAAACTGAACATTTTATAATTGCAGAGAGCAGATTGTTGAGGCCAAACAAACCCTAGAGCAGAAGATGATGGAAGCAGAGAATAAATAGATGAATGAGTGAGTGAGAGCACAGTGTGGAATGGAGTGGAGTGAGGGAGTGCGCACAGGCTGAACTGCTACTTGTGTCTTGTTTGGCTGAATTCAAAATGAAGAGACATAGACAGTGAGAGAAAAAGGTACAAGACAAAAAATAAATAGTTGGAGAAAAGATCACTAATACGTGGCTTCACCACCGATACTGGCGGAAAATGGTAGCTGTCGGGACTCATATTCATGTTCGTCATTCATCATAATGTTTATTTTTTTTAAAATAATTATTTATTTAATTCCCAAGGTATAAAAAAATTTACTCCCTTTTGTTTATTATTTTAATCTCTTTTTAATCTTTACAATAAAAATTTAAAATAATAAATGTAAAATAAAGAATATTTTAAATATAAAGATTAAAAAAATATTTTTAATTAGAGACTAAATAAATATATAAATTTATTTATTTTTATTTATATAAAATATTTATAAATTGTATTGATGGTTGATTTTTGTTAACAATTTTGTTTGATCAACTTTAACCAAATTCTCTCTTTTAATTAAACTTTTTTAATTCTCAAGATTTAAATTAATATTTTACTTAAAAAAATTGAGTTCAATATTACTCAAATTAATAACATATTAGTATCCTTTACATCACATATGTTGTTTAAGAAAATAAGTTTATCAATTTTAAAAAAATAAATTTTTTTCTGAGTTTTTTTCTAAAAATAAATTAACTAGAATGTTATAAAAACAATTAAAATTAGTTTACTTTTTATATCAAATGTTCAGAGCAAAAGTTTTTCTACCTATAATAATTTTATCTAAATCTATTTGATTTTTATCTTCTCCTGATATTCTCATTTAAAGGTAACTATTTCAATTTTTTTTTTTTTTACCAATATTCTTATTGGAAGTTAGCCTATTTAAAATACAGTCAAGTACTACATATGGACAACTCTCCCTACATAAATTTAAATCTCATTTCACAATATCGTGAAAGACTAATTATTTGAACTAGATTCAGCCTCCATTTAACTACAAAGATTAGGAGTTAACCAAATGTTGAAGATAGAAATTGAACTCCCTAAAAGATTTTCTCTTGTAAAAAAGATATTTTTAGTTTTATAAAAATTATTTATTTCATGCATTATATTTTAAAACCAAATGTATAAAATAACTAAAAAGGCACATAATATATTAATATGTTGTTAATTTGAATGAAATTAAATTTAAATATTTTAAATAAAATCTTAGATTTAAGACACGTATATTATATTGTTATGTATGTTTCAATTTCAAAATCACATTTGTTTAACTTAAAACAATTAACTTAATCATAATCACAAGATTGCATGGTGTAAAATCGAAACTAAAAGCTGAAAGAAAATAAGATGATTAATTTTTATTTATATAAAATAAAAATTAAAAGTTTAAATGTTAATTAAATTTTTTTTTACAACTTCTAATATTAATAGGAAATAGTCATCATCGCAGTAAAAAGAAAAGAAAATAATCATTATCTAGCATTTATTGGACCACATTTATTGGCTAAAAATAAAGTCGCTGTTCCCTATTTTAGTGATGGGCCAAAATTTATTCTTGTCGGTAGAAAGCGAAGTTAGCCCAAATCTGAATAAAATCAAATTTCAAGCATAAATACTTTAACTAAAATATATTTTCAATAGTAAACCAATATTTATCTAAATAAATATTACTTATTAAATAAATAGTCAAACACATCATAAATTAAAATAAAAAATTATTTAAAACATTAAATCTATTTTGAACCAATTGGTATAGTAACTCATTGGTTCATGATGATAACATTGAAGTGTTGTAAGCTTAGCATGAGATGTATTTTCAAAAACTTCAACATTCAAGTCAATGTTTGATGAGTAATGACATTATAGGTTGTACAAAGTGTACATAGTGAAGGTTATAATCAGGATATTTAAGAAGATTAGGTTATGTGTATGTAATTATATTTGTTCAAAAATTTAAATATAATTTTTTTTAAATAGTGATAATTGGGTGATTTCATAATATCAAGTAATTATTCACTTCAAAATTTAAATTAAAAAAGTAAGTTGAGTACAAAATTAATATCAAAGAAACAAAACAATGACATATACAATTTTTGAACAATGCTGTTTGAACTTATATTCTTCCAAATTATAAAACATAATCATATATCAAAACTTGGTATAAATTTAAATTATTTTAAATTTATTTTTTATACAATTTCAATTCATTTAATTCGATTTGGAACATGAAAATCAAAAAATAATTTGAAGCAAATAAAAAAAATGTAATATATTTTTTAAAATTTTCTTTTTAATTTCGTAGTAGATTTAGTAATTTAAAATGGTTTAGATCGATTTATAAATATTTCTAATAAAAATGAAAAAAGAAAATCCACGTAAGCCTCCGGACTCTCGTGTTTTTCAACTGTAGAATTTCCAATTCAACCAACCACACAGATACAACTAAACCCCAGTGACTCACACAACACACATAAACTCACTGCTCTGCTCTTCTATCTCTTTCAAACCTGACCCGAAAATGCGAGGCAAATCGGATCCACCGGTCCCAGCAAGCTCCTCCTCCGGCAGCAGCGACGCCACCTCCGGCGCGTCGCTGGATCCGATCTTCCACCTTCTCCGCGTGCTCCCCTTCAGCTTCCTCCGGCCCCCTCGCCTCCGCCTGAAGCTTCCCTCCCTGACCCTCCCATCCTCCAACGCCGTCTTCGCCCTCCTCCTCCTCACCTACTTCATGGTCGTCTCCGGCATCGTCTACGACATCATCGTCGAGCCCCCCGGCATCGGCTCCACTCAGGACCCCTTCACCGGCGCCGTACGACCCGTCGTTTTCATGTCCGGCCGTGTCAACGGCCAGTACATCATTGAAGGCCTCTCCTCCGGCTTCATGTTCGTGCTCGGCGGCATCGGCATTATTCTCCTCGATCTCGCGCTCGATCGCAACCGTGCCAAATCCGTTAAGGTGTCCTATGCCTCCGCCGGCGTCTCCTCCCTGCTTCTCGCTTACGTCATGAGCATGCTCTTCATCCGCATCAAGATCCCCGCCTATCTTAGATGAATCCACTTGCTTCCCGAATTTTGCGTAATTTGTAGTTTCACTGTACCTCAGCTTTCGTTTTCGCGTTTTCTAGGGCTTCTCAACTGAAATGGATATAGTAATTGGATCTGCTTTCGTGTTATTTATTTGGAATGGTTATGACTGAGTTTTTTTTATTTTCTTTATGTGCTGTGATTTATGCTTGCTGTTTGGATCGTAGTTTGTGTTAATTGTGGATTGAAGCATGTTTGCGGAAGAGTAATTGGATGTTTTCTTGATTATTACTATGTGAGACTGTTGGATTGCGGATTACAGGCAATTCTAGGAGAGAAGCATGAAAATGGGAGTGGAGATTTGATTATGGATTTGCTGAATGGTTGTGTTTACGTGCTTTATCTATGTTTTTCATCGTTTCTTGTGGTTGTGTTGTGGGATGATCTTGCTTTTCCTCTTGTTGGTATGGTGTATCCTCTGCTTGTTTGTTCCGTTTCTGGCTGCCCTGCATTCTTCAAGCTGCAATTACTTCTTAGAAGTTAGAACAATAGTGGTTTGTGTTGTAGACCATAACTTTGCCTTCTCTTAGCACTAAGTCCCTTTGGGGATTGCTTGGTCCTGGGTTCAAATTAAGCCACGGCCGTTTTGCATGTTGTTTAGTCTACTACCCCAACTCACCCTCATAGGCCTCCTTTGTACCAACGAAAAGTTTTCCTCCACTCCTTTCTCTGTAACACTATGCTAGGATGATAGGTTCCCGAGCTCTATGTGGAAGCCTCTTAAGGTTTATACCAGCAGGCCCAAATGTCCAGAGCCCACTTAGAGATTTATTTACTAAGGAAAAGTTTTCCTTCACTCTTTTCTCTGTAACACTGATCTAGAATCTAGGTACTTTTGACAGCAATTTATTTCTTTGTTGTCTGTGGACTCTGATGATAATCTTTCTTTCCTAATATATGTCATAGGGATGTCTGTAAAATTTACTTGATAATAGAAGGTGAAAGTCTCCTATGTAGATGGGAGATCCATGTCTTATACCCAGTTAATATTTCAAAAAACATGCTACAGAATTCTGAGAGTGGAAGATTACTTTCTTTTTTAATTTCACATGATCTAGGCAAATAAGTTATTGTAGTTCTTTTCCTCATGACGGAAGCCTTAACTCTGGTGGCACCAAATCCCTAGGAGACTACTTTTGATCTCAGGTTCAAATCCCACTAAGGCTGATTTACCTCCCCTTTAGCCTTTTTATGTTACAACAGAATTAAGAATATAACATTTAGAGAGAAAGTTAGTTTCACTCCCATTGTAAACCCATACCATGCTCTTATATCTCCTTTGTAACCCTAAAACCCAAAAGTTTAAAACAAAATGTTTAGACAAAAGGATTTTTGGTCTTGATTAGCTTTGGTCTTCTCTTCCCTCTTTCTCTTTCTCCAGCCTTTGTGGCATTTAATTACATGACAGATACCTCTTGGTTACGTAACCGAATTCCCTTTGTCCATTTTACATCCCACATGGTCCAGCATAGGGAGTGGCAAACAGGGGGTACTTAGTTCTTGTGGTAACGACTTCTCAATAAATAAAAAATGATTCTTGTGATAGAGTTTGTGATTGAATCAAATCTTTAAATCCATGTGTATGAAGGTTATCAGCCTTGGGAGGTAGATTTTGGTTACATATGCATTATGAGCTATGAAGATCAAATCTTTGGAACTAAGATTTGCAATCAAATCATAATTTGGTCAAATTCTCTAAGGTTTTTTTTTTTTTAATCAATATAGCAAATAAATGTTATATAAACAGCTGATAAACTATGTGAACTTTATCACACTTGCAATCAGTAATTCAATTGTTCTTGACCCTGAGATATATATCTGTCTGTGTGCACGCGCAATACGTTTAACCATACTTAAGTTGGCTTGCTTGCATTTTTTATTTTTTAAGATATTGGTTTTTTAGATGTTTGTATACGAAGTGACTCTGTCATCTATTGTATACTCTTGCTCTTTAATGCTTGATATATGTTACTCGAGGATCAAAATTAAGGGAAATTGGTTGCATTATGTTTTTAATGCTAAAGATTGGGTTGCTCCATTGGAAGATATTTCTCTACTTCGAGATTTATTCATTGATTGTCCTTGCTGTTGCTCAACTTTGAAATGCATGCACTGCCTAGTTGTGGATGTTCATTGGTTTGTTGTTTTGCTGGTGTGCGACCTTTTAGTATCATTTGTTGCTGGGCTAGTCTATTTGGGTATTAATCCGTCAACCCATTTCCTTGGTCTAGTTAGAAATACGATCATAAAGATGTCTACGTTTGGATATCCTTTTGAGGACCTCAAACATATTTTTGAAGTCTCAAACTCAGTTTTATATCATGTAAACATATTTTTGGAATCTCAAAATTTTGTATCATGTTTAGATTTCCCTAAAAATTAATTCTATAACTTACCTTTGGGATAAATATGGGTTTGAATTAGAAACAACAAATGGATTGCTTTTAAAGTAAAAATATGTTTGATTTGTATATTTACACTAGAAACATGAAGTAAAAATACTTTTTGTTAATATTATCAAAATAAATTTATTTTATCAACACACTTTTGAACAAAAAAATATTCAAATATAATACGTTATATTAAATTCATTTTTATCAAACTTAAGTTTATAATGTACTTTTCATTCAAATTTATATTTGCGGATTTTAATTCAAATATTTACTAAGCCTGTCTAATATCAAAATTGTCACATATTATCCTCGTCTCCTTTTAATTAATTATATTATTTTAAAAATTGATTAATTTAATTAATAACATTAACTTTATTAATATTTTATATTTTTTTTAAAATTATTCTTAAATTTATTGAGACTCATCGTCTCTTTTTTTCACTAAATTATTTTTTATTTAATTAATGAATAATATGTTAGTCATCTTTTCTTTGTGAAAATAAATATATTTTATTATTTTATAATATTTATTAAAAATAATTAAGATTATTTAAATTAAAAAATAATATAAAAATAACTTAAAAAAAAGCCTTATATAAATAAATAAATAAATTTAATAAAAGAAGCTTCCATTTTAAAAGATGAAAGTAGTATCAAATTCAAACATATACCATTAATTTATAACCTCTTCAAATTATTTGATCTATAGTTTTTCTAGGACTCTTATTATTAAACTTTTATTTGCTCAACCCTCCTTATCTATTTACTATATATAAAAGTCTTCCCTTAAGTGTCATTGTTTGGTTAAAAATTTTCCTGCTCATAGCTACAGTATACAAGTAAGATACTTTTTTTTTGGCACACATAAAAAAGACCTTATTAGAATGGAATCAGCACAGTATGGTTAATATTTTTTAACTCTGATATTAATTTGTTTATTAACCATGTTTATAAAATTAAAATGGCATGTTCTAATCATAAATAATTATTTCCAAATATTCATTACATTATATAATTTTTAAAAATTAATATCTTTTTACATAAATATTTCAATAAATCTATAAGTACATTTTAATTCTTTTAACAATACTACTTTTATAAAAAAAAAATTTAACTATAATTTTGCATTTTATATTTTATTTTCAAACAGAGTGAGTAATTAATAGTTTTTTTTAAGTGTAAAATATAAAGACAATAAATTATAAAAAATTATTTCTAACAAAAATATATTTTTGTAACATTTGTGTTTGTAAACAATACTAAGTTTGTTTTATGTTTGATGTTAAAATGTCAAATAGTAGTTTGTAATTTTTCTTTAATTATTTTTTGAAATTTTATATTTAAATATTATTTAGTTTATCAAATTAGTGTGAAGTGATGTTATTTGAGTTTAACTATATTTTTTTATAGAGTCGGTTCTAAAGTTGGATTTTTTTTATTAATATTTTAATTATTATATTTTTAAAATAATTATTAAAAATTATTTAAAGTTAAATATGTTTTTAATCTCT
>JAMLFT010007246.1:0-15064 GCA_026544285.1 Pachyrhizus erosus
ATTAATTTTAATTATTTAATATTATTAAAAATTTTAATTGATTAATCTCATTATAATTTAAATTAAATATTTTTATCAATATAATAAGATTTGCCTATTATTATTATTATTATTATTTTATTTATTTTTAATTTCATTACATGTTATATTTAAGACTATTAATCTATAATAGCTAAAATAAATATTTATCTATAATGATTATTATATGTTTAAAATTTTATATCTTATAACTTACCTATTATAAGTATTATTTATATATGACTTGCTAATTTTTTTAATATTATTACATATTAATTTTTACATATTATTATTATTATTTTATTACGAGTAAATTAAATAAAGGTAACATAAATAATAATAATAATTAAACTATTGTTGTCTATTTTACTACTATTTTACATTCATCATATGTTATGGATAATTAGTATTCTTTATAATCTATATTTATGAAAATAAAAAAGAATCATAATATCTTATAATTGATGAATTTAAAATAACTCTACTATGAAAACTATTATTATTATTATTAAAATTATTATTATTATGAAAACTATTATTATTATTATTAAAATTACTATTATTATTAAGGTCTAAAATTTTAAAAATAAATTTTTTTAAAATTAAACCTTTATGTATGAATTTGAAAAGACTCTATTTATTATTATTACCAAAAGTACTTATATAAAAATTTAAAAGAATAGTCTTAAATATGAAAACTAAAAAAATTTCAACTTGATTAGTAATATCAAGTTGAAATCTTAGAAAATTGTTAATGGTAGGCAGAGACAGAGTTCATGGAGAGTTATCTGGAGGCGGCTATAGCATAGTTTCATCCGTGACTTACACATAAGGAATGTGAAGGCCTACAGTTTGTTAAAGTTCACCCACAACTGGCATGCAATTGACGGTGATTTCTTAAATGCCACATCACCGTTTCACCAAACACTACCTTACAATTTAGCTTCTTATATTCTCATTCCCATTAATCAAAAAAGCTGTCATCCAATGCCACCTAAAGTCTCCAACCTCCTTTTCTTGTCTTTCCTTTCAACCTTACCTTTGCCTTTGCCTTTGTGCTCCAAACCCAAAAGTACTTTCTTATACCTTTCCCCTTCAAACTAAAACCGCGTTTCAATCAAACTCATTACCAAAACCCAACCATCTTTCCCAAATCATAACGTACCCAACTAGTTGAATAAATACTTTACTTCTCACTACTTCAAGTTAATAACTATATTATATTGTACACTATTAATTGATGAATTTTAATGTGTCCTCTTCTTCATTACCCCCACAATAGTCAATTTTAATGTATACTTGACTTTATGACGAAATCATCATCTTGCCTTGTGTCTTTTTGCCAGCTGAAGTCAATAAATTTGAGTTTTTAATATTAAAATATTATTTTGCTGATTTCAATGAATAAAAAAATATATAAAGATGTATGGCCAGTGTGAGACCCATTTTCATTTTTTAAGAATTTTATTTTTGAAGTGAAAATTTGCGATAGTTCTAAAATCCTGGATTACAGTATAGGATCCACTATAAATAAGTTAACATAGAGTTGCTTTTTAACACAAAGAACTCTAGAAAGACTTCGCTTACAAGCAGAGGTAATTTTGCATGGTAATAATCTATAAGATATTAGAATTGAGCATATATATTAACTTATACAAAACTATTTCAGCATGATCAATAATTTTTAAGTTAAGTTATATATATATATAATTATGTTAAATATTTTTTTTAAAAATTATCACTTTTAATAATCTCTCGAATAAAATTGTCTTTAATAAAAGATACATGTATTTTTTCTGTATCTTTATAATTATTGAATTTTTTTATAAAATTTTATTTTTATTTATTTATTATTTTTAAAATTTAAAATAATATTAATTACTCTCTTATCACTTATATTCTTTATTTTTATATAGATATTTATTATGAAGTAGAAATGAAAAATGATAAAATAACAATTTCTATAATTATTTTATTAAAAAATATTATATATTTTTTATATAAAAATTTTAAAAGACAGATAAAAATGAACGAAAATAATAATTTATAATATATATATAATAATTATTATAAGTCTAATACAGTATTGGTTCCTCTTGAGAACGTTCCATACAATAATTAATCACAATGATTTATCTAAACAAAACAAAACAGATAAGGATAGGCAAATTATATGAGGGAACATGGTGGCAGCTGAAAAATTTAAGTGCATCCCATGGGGCATGTGATGGCAAAATCTAATTAATATGGAACCACCGGACTCAGATAACGCGAAAAGCAAAACTTGAAATGGACTTTGTTTGGATAGCATCTGAAGCATTTCATAGAAAGTTGGCAAGACAAACCTATCACAATCCATCATTGGAAAAATAATGAGTATGGTGAACCTAACTGCATTTCATCACTTAATTTCTGCATATTCAGTTGGTTTAACTAACCGAACTAGTAAGGAAGCCAACAACTGCACCTGTCACGTTATTGCCTAATAGCTTCCATCGAATCATCTTAACCGTAATAAGCAATTGTGTGTTAACATCAAAGAAGGAAACGTGCTTCTAAGAATTTCTGTGGTGCCCATCATGCATTAATGCTGAATATAAAACGCGGTCGGTATCTGTCTTTTTTCATGACAGGTCTTGTGAAAAGACACTGCAGAAGAAGATCATATTACTGGATTTACAACTTTCAACTCTTCAATTTTTAACTCATTTAGTAATTATATATCTTAACTTAAGAATAATGAAGAAAAAAAGAATAAAGAAAACAAAAGTAAGTGTAGTAATAGTTCTTGAGGCATTACAAATTACACACTAATTGTAGCATAATAGTGAAATCAATGATATGCAATCCAACCAACAAGAATTGAAACTGTTTAAACATTTTTTTTTTCAAATATAAATATTAGTTGCGTGAATTGAATTCTTAAAATTTATCTAAACATAGAAGGTATAATCGCTTATTACAGACAGGTATCCTTTATCTTGTATTGCTCAATTGAAATAGCCATGATGACTTAACTAATTTGTAGAAGGATTGGAATATACTCCTTTTTTGGTTTGATCTTTGCGTAAGAAAAGATACATATTCTTATTCTGTTTTGTATTAGGACTGAACTGCTGCTATCTTTATGTATATTAATAGAATCTCTTTGCTTATCAGAAACAAACTATGCATAAAGTACTTATGTCATTTTCAAGATTCAAATTAATATACAACACGTGAAATATTCGTGGTTTAATGACTCGTTATTGCCAAATCATTTATATCTCTTGCAAGGTTTTTTTAATTAATCTACTTATTTTATAAAGAAAGTAAAAAATAATGTCCTAATTTGACTCTTGGGTTGCAAGCACTGTAATATTGCACAAAATGGTTGAACGTGGGCGTGACAACGATTATTAGGTTCACTGACACTGAGCTTGGTATCATTTTAGAAAAGAATAACATTTTGAACTCTTCTGAACGAAATTTGGAGACTTGTTTGATACGCAAGTGGAAAGTTATCTATTAGAATCGACAAATTGACGAATTGACGAATTGCTTCAGCTCTATCAGCTTATCCATACATAGTCAAGTGAAGGCATTGGCCACGCAATAGCTATTGCTTACGAGGATGCAGTGTCATGGCCTCAGATTCTCACATCCAATCAAAATAGCATGGTTCGTTATTTGCATATTTATCATAATCAATTCATCATTGAAACTTGAGGTGTTGATTCACCCTAAATCCTTGGCCAAGTGTATGCATAGATATACATCCTTCGTGAAAACAACATAGGTGACTTCACCTTGTTAAATTCGACGAGCCTCTAGTTTTTATTACAAAAATAACATGGTTTATAAATTTTGAAAAATGTTATCTATTTAACAAAATTTACAATCAAAAGAAAGAGATATGAAATATAATAAATAATGTGATGAAAAGAAAAAATAATATATAAGTTATTGTATAAATAACATATTTCTTAAAATTTTAAAATTATAAGTTCACTTTGTTATCAATATTAAATGTCTTATTTTTATCCGTCATTTTTTAGTTTGGAGACATTTCTATTTAATGAGGTTTCAACTCTTAATTAAAATCAAACGATAAGACATGAAGTTTTGATGGTAAAGATTTTCATACGAAAAAATTTAAACCAAGATTTTTTTATCTTATATTTATTCCATGCTATACTATAGAAAGTGAATTTGAATCAAGATATTATAATAGGTTTTAAAAAAACTTATTTATTCTTTTTATATGTTTACTTGTAAAAAAAAACATTTTTGTGTATAAAATTTTAAAAATATTCATTTATATTTATCTCTCTTTTCATCATATTATTTAGAAGCCTAAGAAAATATTATTCATTTAATCATGTCTTTATATTTATATAATTTTAAAGTACTTTAAATGTGATATGAATGAAAATGAATTTGAATTCTTTAAATAAATGTTGGGTTTGAATCTTATAATTGAAGAAAATATGATTATATAGGAAACTTTATTAAAAGACAATTAATAAAATTTTACAATAGAAATTAGTTATTAATAAAATTAATATATACTTCACACTTATAATATAAATAATTTTTAAATATTTTGCGCACCATTTATAAAATGAGAGACAAATAAAAGTAGTAATAGTCTTATAAGATGTTGTCTTCTGATGTGGACAAATAAAAAAACAAATCATAACAGTTTAATGGTAAAATTTACACTTGCGTATTTTTTAAAACATTAAAATCACGTACTAACTTGCTTTTACTAGCTACTGTGCATATTCTTGTTTGAAGTTCTCATTCCTATAACACACAATTCGTGATAAAATAAAAAAACTGAAATTATTTTAAACACAAGTCTCAAACATATTAGATGGAAAATGTGTTTTCTTCTTTTTTCATATTTGTGTTTTTGGTGGGAGGTCAATACGCTGTAAATAGACACATAGGCATTTATTTATTTCAGTATAAATAAAATGTAGAAGATAACTATAATTCTTAAAAATGAAGAAACTAGTATTACAATAATCATCTTTCAATCCAACAAACAAAGTAAATAAATAATTGTTCTTGTTTTTGGACTTTTAGTTGTGTCAAGTTTGGGCCAGTCCACCGAGCAGTGATTCAAGTTGACCCTCGTTTAGGCCTATCTTGAATTAGTTTGGGCCAACACGAGTCAATACAAGGACAAAAAAAAAAAAAGTTAAAAAAACGGCGTCGCCGCATTGTTTTTAACGCCTGGAAGTGCAAATCTACGAAAGAGACCATAGATATGCTAAAAGCAGTGGCTGCGCGTGCAGTGTTATGCTCAAACTCTTCCACTAGGTATTATGCATTTACGCTTACACATTCAATTTCCATTAACATTTATTAGAACAAGTGTTTCAGTCCCTTTTGACAGTGTGTGCTGAATGAATGAAGTGTTGTAAGGAAGATGAGTTCTTCGCCAGCATTTCCTAAGTTCCTTTCCGTAGAAGGCGCAGACATACATTCCAGAAGTAAACCTGACGGTAACTAACCTAACCTCGCTTTTCGAATCTCATTTCAATTTTGTAACATTCTGTTCAGTTATGCTCTTTCCCTTCTGAATTTTTATCCAGGCTTCAGATTCAGTCTTGTCTCCTATAACATATTGGCTCAGGTACGCTAATTGTAACCGTTTTGAATATTGTGCCACGAACATACTGTTACCGTTTATTTAAATGTTTTAATATTTTTATTTTCATTTGTAATGTAGGTTTATGTGAAGAGCTCGCTGTTCCCGTACTCTCCTTCCTCGTCTCTCAAGTAATGAATTTGCGTTGTATCTTGAAGTTTCAGTTAATGATAGTTAAAGCAATTTCACTAATTTGATTTTTACCGTGATTAATTTTACTTACTGCAGATGGAAACTTCGTTCAAACTCAATTTTGGCAGTTCTCAAGAACTTGGGAGCTGATTTTTTCTGCCTGCAGGTTTTTTTTTTTCTTTTCTTGTTAAACGGTTGTCTCCACTGATATTTTGCACTAGTGTTTTAGATTGTGCAGTTCATAAGATAAGTGTTTATTTTAATATAATTAAAATTTATAATAAATAAATATTTCTGAATATGCATTTTATGTTATGATTAAAGTCATAATAAATAAGTGTATTTGAATATGTAAATTATATCTTGGATTTGCAATGAATAATTTACATTGTAGATAAGGCTATTTTTAACCATTGATAATTTCTTTTGGAAAATCTATTGAAATTTGATTTACAGATAAAAGATAAAAGAAGTAAGATTGAAAGGGATTGGGGATTGTAAAGATTAAGTATACATACAGGAAGTTTGTGATGACAGAAATTTTGTGGTTAATGGCCAAGGTAATGTGTGAAATGTACGTTCAAAGGAGAGAATAATGGAAATGTTTAATTGAGAGAATGAGTCTCAATCTCCAATTTGTGTATTCTAATTTATAATATAGGTTAGATTTCAGCTTTTTGATTACTTTCTTTTAAATGATGTTCTTCTTATTTTTCTTATCATGAATCATTTCAGGAAGTTGATGAATATGAAAGCTTTTACAAAGGAAACATGCAGGACCTAGGATATTCTTCTATTTATATGAAGAGAAGTGGACAGAAGCGTGATGGGTGTGGGTTATTTTACAAGCATGACCGGTATGTTCAACTTTTGTGCAAAATTCATTCAACTGGTAGCTTTGAAAATAAGGGGTGGTTTATAATGTAGATTTTACCTAGAGTTACAGGACCTGTGACTGTGACTAGTGAGTGGCTAGGATTTTGCAGCTGGATACAAGTGTTTTTGCATAGAGTTAGGGAGAACTATGAGAGATTCCACATCCACTAGTGATATAATCGAAGTAGAGTATATAAATAGGAGATAATTCTCTCCCTTTAAGCCACCTTTTGGGATTGAGTTAATCCAATATATAAATATAGTTTGGAAAAATTCCAACTTAAAACTTGTGATCCCTATTGTCAATATTGTTTTGATCCAAATGTTAGTTAATTATATACTTACAAATGCAAAAAAACCAAATGTAATTTTCTGGTAATTAAAACCAGCAATAATGGTACACTGCTACTATTTATTGGTTAATTAATATTTATTTTAGTGTGGTTTTTTTTTTAATCTTTTTACTCTTTTTCCCATCTCTTTTAGTCCTTAGCAATGTTTTAAAAATTGGATCAGTCATCTTGATTAAGGTACTAGGTCAATGGGTTATTGGTCAAACCAGTGGATCAATAGTTGGAATGCATGAATCGATATATGTAACATAAAATATAAGTATATGTATTATTTATATTACAAGTTTACTAATTAATCATGATAGTCTAATAGTAAATTATTCTACTAAATAATTTTCAAGTTTTGAGCTGATTCTTGAATGTGCCATTTTTTTATATTTAAAAAAAAAATAATTCTGGTTCAACCAGTTCAACTAGACCCGTTTGTTGGTTCAATCAATTTGATTCACCAGTTCAACCATTGAACTGGCGGGGTCAAACCAAGATGATGACATTTCAAATCCAGTGATTGACTCAAACCGATTATGTCATCAGTTCCCAGTGCAACCCGTCAAATTGGCTGGTTTGAGCTGGTTTTTAAAACTATGGTCCTTTGTACCTTTATCCACTTAAATTTATCCTTACTTTTTGCTATTTAGCGCAGAGTTGGTCTTAGAGGAGAAAATTGAATACAATGATCTTGTAAATTCAATTACCTATGGAAACTCTTCAAATGATGATGAACACGCTAATATCCAGACAGTCCAGCCAGATAAACAAAAGGATGTGGCACCCAAAAATGGTAAATGCAAAATGAAAATAAAGAATTATGTTTGAAATATAAATTTTCTTCTTAATAGTAAGAACTTCCATATCTTGATTCATGAGCAAAAATGGTAAATGCAAAATGAACGTAAAGAATTCTGTTTGAATCATAGATTTTCTTCTTAATATTAAGGACTGCCATATCTTTACTCTTGAGCATGTACTGTTTTGACATTGTTATAAGCTTACTGATGAACTGGTAGAAGCTCAATTCTATTTGTGCTACTTCATTTCTATATATTTTTCTTTTGTTATGTGTTGTTTTTTTAGTTTTTTTTTTCCTGCATTCATTGTTTTAACACAAATAAATGGTGACATGGATGCCTGTACAAGTTAGTGTGTGCTATTTCTTCATTAACTGAATTCCTGATTCAGGATCTAAATCGAATACAGAAGATCGTGGAGATCCCAATGACCCTCGTGTAAGACTAAAGCGTGATTGTGTTGGAATTATGGCTGCATTCAAACTCGAAGGTCCCTCTTATCATATTGTTATTGTGGCCAACACACATCTTTATTGGTAATGAAGTGACTTATGTGTGTTTTACTTCTTTTTTTCCATCGTTTACTTTTAAAGAAATTGACTCAATGCGGATTGAGTTATGGGAACATGGGTTTGCTTAACTTTAGTGGTGGAATTTATTAATTAGATATATTTCTGCCCCAGGGATCCCGAGTGGGCTGATGTCAAGCTTGCACAAGCTAAATATCTTCTATCCCGCTTAGAAAAATTTAAAACACTGGTATCAGATAGATATGAATGCATACCTGAAGTCATTGTGGCTGGCGACTTCAATTCTATGCCAGGAGATATGGTACTAGCATTCCTAAAATCTCAACTTCCCTATTTCTTATTTTTGTCTAGATTCTGAAGTCCTATCTTGCTCGACTCTTGTTTTGGTATTTGAAGCTGGGTGTTAGATTAAGTTTATTGTTGCACAGAACATGATGCATTAACCTGCCAGAAACTCATGGTAATGGATTAACCTTCAACCTCAAAGAAAAAGAGAAGAATGACATAAAAATAGTTGCGGGGAAAAGGAAATTGCAAAATGTGTTTGGCGATGTCATAGTTGAGTGCTGCACACTTTACCTCCTTTCCCAGGAAGAAATGCAATTCTTTTTAATAAATTGATGACCAAACTATGCTAGTAATCTTTAAGTACAAATTCTTTTGAGTTTGACAAAAGATCTTGAATACAATTCAATGTTGATAGCAATTGATTGAAAGCTGTTTATTGTTCAAAAATAAAATATTGAACTCTTGGTAAGACTACAATTAGCTAAACCAATTTAACACAAGTTTTTTTTTTTTTTTTTTATTAGCATTAGAATGTACAGTGTTTGTACTGTTACAGCTCTTCTTTTGATGAATTTGTTTGTCCATGTTGCTTTTAGTCATGCTTGAGCATCTGTTCTTAGTTTTGGATGTGGTTTCAAAATATGAGCTGCAATTCCTGTATTGTTTTACTAATCTATTAATATCCCCATTTTTGCAGGTCTATCAGTACCTTGTATCCGGCAATTCTTCGTCAAACCTGATGCCGAATTGTTTAGAGGAGCTTCCTATTCCCCTGTGTAGTGTCTATGCTTCTACAAGAGGAGAGCCACCATTTACCAACTATACACCTGGCTTCACTGGAACACTAGACTATATATTATTTTCCCCTTCTGATCACATCAAACCAATTAGTTTTCTTGAGCTTCCAAACTCTGATGCAGCCGATATTATTGGTGGACTGCCAAACTTAAGTTATCCAAGTGATCATCTACCAATTGGTGCTGAGTTTGAAATCGTCAAGGAATAAATGTTCTTGAATGCCAGGTGTTATTTGAGTTATCAGGTTTCATGTGTCATCCCCAGTCCCCTCTGCGTAGATGAAAGCAAGGCTCTGGTAGCAAGTGTACAATTAATTATGTCATAAAATCAACAAAGGCACTCGGCAAGAAGGCCAACAGTCACCCAAAAACAAACATTATTTATAAGTTTTTGTTTCATGATGAAAATTTGTTTAGTTTGAGTGACTTCCCCGCTCAAAAGTTTGCAGCTGTGTCTTTCCGGAGAAAGAAGGTTGTATTCTCAGACTTGACATTCTAAAAACTAATGTAATTTTCTGATTTTGGTGAACATATATCTCATTTTAGACAATGTATTTTATATGTATTATTTTGAGAGATAAAACATTTTCAGGATTAAGTAAATGTCAGTATTTAATTCAAAGGAAAACTTGAAAAAGTATCTGTGCCAGTTGTCTTTTGATATTGAAGCTAAAATGATCAAGCCTATCAGATGTGTCTTTTCAGGCCATTATCACTTACTGGCCCCTTCAGTATTACGACCGTGATCTTTTTTGTTGGTTGTTATTATTTTTTCATGATTGTGGTGCAAGTTCTGAAACTGTCCATACGAGACAGAAGTTTGATTATCATAATGATTGTGGCCTTATTTGATGGCCCTACGATAACGGCTGCCAGTTAAACTCTAACCAGTTAATTTAAGAAGTCAATGTTCTTTGCCTATTCCCTTGTCAGATTGCATATATCACTGTTTTCTCCATAACACTCATTTACCTTACGGAAATACACTTCCTATTTGCTATCAAATTCCGAGTATCACTCTATGTAAGAATGGTAAAAACATGACCCAGTATGGAGTTTCTAAATTCAGTAGCTAATTAGCTTTTTTTTTTTGTAGTGTTGGTGCAACAATGAAATCAATTTACTTGTTTTGCTAGTCTAGGGAATCTTGGAATTACAGTTGTTCCATAGCTAATTATCTCCTAAATGTTGGACGGCGCTCATCTGTCTATTCGAGTGATGCTTGGGACATTTTACTGTTATCATCAATGCTAGTTGCAGCAGGTGGGCTCACAAATTGACAGAGAGTTATGATTGGAGCGAAACGTTCTATGTGTGGGACCACGAATACTGCAAGTTGCAAGTTGCAAGTTGCAAGTTGCAAGTTGGGCGGGTACATGTAGGTTTAGGTTTATGTTCTCAGTTTTCATGTTTTTAAGGTTGGTTAAGTTAACCACACATGTTGCTCCTAGTCAATTAAGGTAGTGTGAAGATGTGATACACTTCTAAGTTATAGATGCATCAAAACATAATATACTAAAGTCGACATAGTAGTGAAAGATTAAAATAACATATATGAGATTATAAATTGAAATTTGGTGCGATCATTGTCAAAATAATACATTAATGCATTTATTTTAAAGATATAATGTTTATATATAATGACAAATGAAAAAATCATCACGGGCTTCTTTAGGCAAAGTTCATATCTAAAACAAAAAGAAAACTTGGATATAATGTAAAAAATGAAATGATTAAAACATTAAATTGTAGCATATACTAATGTATATAAGCCATTAGATAAAGGCATGAGATAGCATATACTTGTATCCGAAATTTGAACCAGATCCAAAGGAAAGTGGGGAAGTGTGGCTCATGGCGATTATAGATCCTTGCATATTCGTCTTTGGATGGAAGGTAGATGTAATTTTTCCCTCATGACTTGGGAAGCATTGTGTACAGGTAGGTACCTTTATGGCTTTATCCCCAGGGTCAGCATCAGAAACTTTAATTCGGATGCCGTGTGAGGTGCATAAAATATTTGACATTTCAACTAACTTCTCCATGAAGCTGAAAAAATAAATGCTCATTACATTTTGATACAGTTTTAAGAAATCAATTTTTTTACGGGATATTGGTTATGTACAATTGTACTAATGCATGTGAAAATTCTTGATAAGTTTCTCAAATTCATTATTATATTCTCAAGAGAAGAAACTTTTAAGTTTAAACAAAGAAAAATATTATTCTAATTTCTTATCAATTACTACAATTAGGCAGAAGTCTAGGCTGTTTTAGCTTTTTGGTATAGGTGCCTAGAAGGTTGATAATACAGTCATGTTCCCTGTTATATATATGGGGCTTCAGGGGTGGAGTTAGTTTTGTAGCAGTGAGTTTATTTTGTTACTAAACTTCATGCTACCGACAATCATGTATATCTTGTGCAGATTTTGGATTTCTTTTTTTAATATAAATAATAATATTTTTGCTTATAAAAAAACAGTAAATTGGGCACTCAGTGTTTAAGCTTCTCTTTTAACACATTCATGATTCAAACATTTCAATTTCATGTTTTGCTGCGCTGTGTTCCACATCTGCCATTATTAGTCTTACACTCTCAACCTCTCATTACATCTTCTAATCTATCTTTCCCCAGTGGGAAGAAATTACTCATCTAGAATTATTATAGTCGCAAGCAATATGTAGATAACATATAACCCAATTTTATTAACACTTTCTGGTACACATTATTTGTTAAATTTTTTATTAACACTTTATGATACATATAACCGAATTTTATTAACACTTTCTGCTACGTATATTGTTGGCTTAATTATTTTATTCACTATTTATTTATTTTATTCAATTTCTTTTTATTATTAATTAAATATTCAATTGAGTCCCATTATTTTTTAAAAGAACAACGTAGTTCTTTCCATTATTTTAATGACAGTTTTAAACTGTAGCTTCTTGTAAACACTGACAACATTACACAAAAAGTATGCTCTTTAAATAATAATGAAACCTGATTTAACTTTTAATTAATAGTGAGATAAAATAATGTAATTAAAACTATACTATTCAGGTTTTAAATATACAAAAAAATTCATATATCTTAGTTTTATATTTAAATAAATTTTAACTGATTTTAATATATTTAATGAGATTATTTTTATATATATTTTTATTTAATTAATATTTTATTTTTAATGACTCTTTTTTATTCTTTATATCAAATTTTAACGAATGATAGTTTAGAAAAAAAATTATTTTTAAGTGAGATTAACAACATTAAATAATGTTAACTTATTTTCTTAATTAGTGTAAAATTATTTTTATAATAATGACAGGAGGGTATTATTTGTAAATTTTGGTTTAAATTATCTTTGATTTTTATAAAATAGATTATTTTTTATTTTAATTTTTTAAAAAAATTATTTTTTTTATTTAATTCTTGCTATTAAATAATAACATTATTAATAATGTAATAGTAATATTGACTGTATATTAATTTCTCATGTTATCAGAAGTTTCATAAAATGATTATGTAAATTTTTTTTATAAATTACTTTTTAAATATTCACTTATTTAAAATAATTAATAATATTAAATTAGTTAATAAAAAATTTTAAAGTATTATTTAATAAAATAATTTTATATATATTTATCCTGCTAGACTATTTAAAGATATGATATATCAATAAATATCAATGTTATTGTTATATATATAACATTGTTAATTAATAATAAAAATTAAAAGTAAAAATTCTAAATCTTTTAAAAAATAAAAATACTTCATTTTACAGGAAAAAAAAAGTTATTTAAGTTTATAATTGTTTATATAATTTTTTGGTACCATGCTTCTCTGTCTTTAGAATGCTCCACCACTCAGTAAAGTCAAACAAATCCATCAAGGTGCATGGTGACAAATTTCATGACTCATCTCCGAACGGGAACTTTGGCACCTATGTTGATTTGAGTTCTGGAATTTTCTACATCCCCACGTCAATAAACTTTGACAAAGGAATGAAATATTCGTGGGCTAGCTAATCTCACATTGAACGTCTCATTAATTAAGTTTGGAACTATTTCATTTTTGTGTCAACTCAGACTGCGTTAGTCCGAATATTCTTGAATACATTTGCCGAGCTGAATAGATAGTCTTAATTTGCGCTTCAAAAGATCCTTATAATTAAATATTGCACTACGTATTAGTTTAAATTAATATCTCGATTTTACATGGTCATAACTTGTAAAATGGAACATATACTCTTGTGAGCAACGTTGAAACACTAGTACTAATGTTTTAGTGGTGCCATTACTTAGTTAATCTTAATTAGCACACATATCTACTGATGTAGTTAATTAATTATCACTTCAGCAGCTTTTGACTAAAAAAAGGTCACATGTAGGACGAAATAACATTTTGTTCAACTTTAATTAATTACAACATTACAACATTAAATGTGAAATCAGTTCCCAAAAATGTATTTTTACTCCATAAGCTAGCAGGGAACTTCTTTAAGAAACCTGCGCATAGAAGTACAACTCTAGTCAGCAACTTAATCACAAACTTCTACTCAATTTTAGCAATATAAACATTCGGATTTTTTATTTTATTTTTTTGCTTTATATACTCCAATATACTAATGAACTAGACATGAGAACATGTTGCCCCTACAAGAAAGGAGGAACTTTGTTAATTTGGAATAACTGGCACAGAGAAGTATGCCTCAGTAGTCATTGGTGCTTCAATGCCCACTTTTGCTTCACCAGCAACATCTCCAAGGAACCCATTGTAGAAGGCTTTAACCTTTATGACTATGTAAAGAAAAGATGATGCAAGGTAGGAGAAACCCAACTTGTGAAGCTTTTGTGCTTGTTGTCTACCTCTGTTTGTGCCACGTTTTGCACCGTTTTCACGTCCCATGTTGTTATGATGATGTTCTTTGAAGTTGCCTTCGGGTTGGATTCGATGGTATTCATAGTTTTGGCGATGAGACAGTGAGCAATGGCTCACTCTTTCGCCATAAGAGGCTGTGCAGTGCATTACTCTCTTGCATCTTACATCATCACTAGCAAAGTGGGAGGCCATATGATAAGTGTTTATTAGCAAGGCTAGGATGGTTCCACAAGAGTGTAGTTTGTGGTTTGTGGAGCTCAGGGAGTGTTCTCTCTCACTCTCTCTTCTAAATTCTAATTGAGATTTGTAATGATGAGGACCTTTATATAGAGAAGGGCAACATGGAGATCGAGAAGATATACAATGTCTGATTTTGAGGCTAATATTTATCTTTTCACACTCTTGGGTGGGTGGGTGTGTTGCACCCACTAACTGGCAAGTTTTGGAAATTGTGATAGAAAGAGACGTGAAGAGGGAAAAACGTGTAAAACAATTGGGACCCTCCTAAGGTGTGGGAGGTAGAGAAGAATTAGGTTAAAATAAACTTAATAAAATATCTAAAGCTTAACATACACACTGATAACTATTTTAACCGATTCACGATTATTAAGAAAATTAAATGATTAATTAGTATTTAGTTGGATAATATTTTTTAATGACTTATATTTTTTAAAAATTATTTTAAAATTTATTATGACTCATCATTTATTTTTTATTTAATTAGCTAATGTGTATTAGTTATATTTTTTAAGAGAAAAA
>JAMLFT010007247.1:0-15063 GCA_026544285.1 Pachyrhizus erosus
TTTATTTTTCTCATTTTCATATTCTCCTATCCTTATTCTAATTTTCTAAACATTCAAGTTTTTAATTTCTCATCTTTATATATTTTTATATATTTAAAGTTTATCTTAGGTTTTATTTCTAACCTTTTTCCTAATTTACTAACTATTTTTTATTATTATCTAACTATTTACTTTATTTATATTGAAATAATAATATTTTTATTCATTTGAAAAAATGGGATGTTACACAGGTCTATTTGGAAGGCTAGCTCCAGGAATTAGATCAATTTGGTGTTTTATCCCTCTTATAGGTGGTAATCCTATAGGTATATCTTTAGGAAATACATCCTTAAATTCTTGAAGAAGTTCTTCAAAAGGCTCACATAACTTTGTTTGACTATTAAGACAAAGTGGAGAAGGAACACATAAATATAAGGGTTTCTTGGCTAGGAATGATTTCTTTACCTAAAGTGGAGTGGCCAAAAGACCCTTGGCTTCTAAAGACATTCCCTTATTTTTGCCCTTGGACTTTTTACCTTGGACATGGGATCCTTTGGAGATCCCTTTTTCTTGTTCCCTCTTTTTCTTCATTTTAATCTGGTCACCATTAACTTCTTTGGGGATTAGAGGTTTAGAGTTATTTTCTAGCCATGGTGCCTGAAAGAGTAAACATTTCTTCATGTTAATCTGGTCACCATTAATCTTAGGATCCTCTTCCCTTTCACTATATGCATCATGCCTAATTCCTTCATTATTATCATCCTACAAAACAAACAATGGTTAGGTCAAAATTACAATTACACTTGAAATGACAGCTCAATTTTTTTGGTCAATTACAACTTGAAACACCTTTCAATTTTTTTAGGTGTTTAGACTCAAAAACTTGCCAAAAACCACAAATTACAAAACTCTTTTTTGCTAGAATTTTTGTATAAATATCCTCTTTCACTCCCTAGCTCTCCCATTGAATGCTAATGAATAGTTCCAAAGGTCCTCAATCAAGGTGATATCCCCTTGTATAGTTTTAGGCCTTCAATTCCTCTTTCTAAGGACTAGGAAATGCAAGCTCAAAGACAAAACTAAGAGTTATGAAAAAGATAAACAACAAAAGCTTAAAAAAAAAGCATTACTCAAAACAAGAGATTAAGGTAAAAACAATTTGGATAGAATGTAGAGACTCAAAGAGAACAAAAAGGCATGTATACAAGTATAACGAAAGCTAGTTTAGAAACTCAAAACATGCACAAAATTTAAAAGACACAAGAATGGACAAGAAACTCAATAACATGCCATACAAGATTTGTGAAAGAACTTTAAGTACAAAAAGAAACTCAAAGCATGTTATAACAAAAGAATAAAGCCTAGAATCACAACGATACTACACTTCCACTTAAAACAAACAAAATCAAGGAAGAAAACAAGTTTGATGCCTCGGTTTAAGTGTTCCAAAAATCCAGCAAGGTAGTATTTCAATGCATTTAGCTAACCAAACTGCAGATTCACATCAAATAAAGCTTGTTTAGGCTCTAAACAGCAAGCATGCAGTATTTATATGTGCATATAAGCCTAAGATATGACCTAATGAAGTCAATAATACAAATAATGCCTCAGGTTTTGCAACCTCAAAATTCTATAATTTCTTTTGTTCTTTGTTTTCTCTTTTTCTTTTCAAATTCTTTTTATCCAATTCTTTTCTTGATTGGCTGAAAGCTTTTAAGGCCTATTTCTCAATGTTTTTGAAAGAGTTCTGAGTATAAAAGAGGAGGAAATAGACTTCACAAAGTTTGCAACATTATATAGAGGCAAAAACTCAAGTTCACCCAAAATTTTGCATGCATAAATGATAAGCAATGACAAATTGTTTTGAAATCAATTTTGACCAAGACAACTCAAAGAAAAGTAGTTCTCAACAAGAAAAGATTTAAAAACTACTAGAAAACTTCTAAGAATAGGATTAAAATTGAACACACATACTTCACATATACGTGTGAAAGATGAACACAAAACTAAGAGTATAAGCACAAACAAAGGCAAAGATTATAGGAAAACTTTTAACATCAAAAGAATGAGCTAAAAGCTCCAATAGATGAAGAGAAGACATAATACCAAAAGCACTAATAATAAGAACAATTGGAGATACTAACCTTTACCTTGAAGAAGTCAAGCTTGAATTATTTACTCAACTCCAAAGCATAGGTAATAGTTCAAGTTCTTAGTTCAATAATCTCCAAATGCAAAGGTGTTAGTCATTGTTTTAGTTCAACATTTCTCGATAGCATAGGTAGTTTCAACAAAGGTATTGTTCATATGTTCTCCAAAGCATAGGAAATGTTCTTACATCAAGTATACTCCAAAAGCAAAGGTGAAATTTAATGTCCAATGCTTGAATCAATGCATAAGGAGTGCACAGATTGCTTGCCCACTTTTGAGAACAATACTTGAACAAAAATGGAAAATGAAGCAAGAACAATAGACTATAAAACTTGAATAAGAAGAAGAGAATAAAACTTACCAAGACTTGGCACAAGGAAGAAGAAGAACAAGCTCAAATGATTCACCAAAGCTTAAGGCAGCCACGAATTGAAGAGAAAATAGTAAAAACAACAAATGAATTCAAAGAAATGACATGGAATCCACTTACCTCTCCAAAGATTTGGCTCTTGATCTTTCAACAAAAAATGTACTAAACACAGTTAAGAGCTTGCACAAAAATTAGAATTGGAAAATACAAAGTATGTGGCAGATTTGAATGAAATTCACATGAAGCATGTGATTATTTTTAAATTTCAAATTCAGATGCATCTACACAAGGCAAGTGACGGTTTTCCACTAAGGAACATGTGATTAATTTGAATTCAAATAAGATTCAATGAATCTAACCATATAACTGAGTTGCTAGCACATGGATTCAATGTACCAATTGCATGTGACTAACCAGCACCAGCACAAAACACATCTGATTGAATCTGAATTCAAAATAGATTCATTGTATTTGGACATGCAACGAAATTAGGCAAGTTCATGCATTCAACATGTGAATATTTGAATTCAAATTGGATTCAATGAATCAAGACACAAGCTGCCAAAGCATGAACAAAACAGATTCCAGCACTAACCATGTGATTAGTTTGAAATTTGAATGGATACAATGTATCTAGACATAGACTTGCACCAACACATGCTTCACACTTTACATGCCCTCATGAATGAATTTAGGAGAGAATAAACATGCAACAATGGTTGAACAAATCAATATTCAAAAGTATTAAAGCATGTACTCAAGAAATTGCTATCAATTTGCTTACTAATTCAAAGAATTATCATCTAATCATGAAGCAAACATTTAAGCAATTAACTAGCACGAATTTAACAAGGATTAGAAACCTCTAACCAGATTTGAAGCAAACTCAAAAGATCAACAATGGCTCTTGATACCAAATGTTATGTTCCTCCCATAGATCTTTGCATCAACCTTTAAGATGCTTCAAAACTCAAAGAAATGGACTAAGACAGAAATGAATCCACCACTTCTTCCTAATAAGAAGATAAGGAAAAAGGAAATCCTCCACAAGACTAACAAGGTCTTGATAAGGATCAAAAGAAATACTCTTTAGAGTTCTAGATAGAAAGCTTCTCTAAATCTCACATTGAATTTCATTCATGAAGTTGTGATTACAAAGGAAGGGGAGAGCCTTTATTTATAGGCTACCAAGCTTCACCCCAAAGCTTCATCCAAGCAATGTGGCACTAGAAGCAAGCTTCTACTCCTTAAGAAATCTTGAAAACTCGTGTAACTACAAGAGGTAGTGGCGAATTGGGCTCCTTTTAAGGGAAGCAAGCCCAATTCAAGCCCAAGACTATTGAGGCCCAATTCCTAAAACTAATGGGCCTTAATACAAGCCCAAAATTAAAAATACAAACACTCTAATCAATCCTAAACTACAAATGGCCAAATACAAGGCCCAAAAAGAAATTCCTAATACTACCAAGGCCCAATTAGGAGAAGCTTGAGTTTGTCTTCAAGCCTTTTTCTCATGGCTCTTGTCAAAGGTCCAAGAGGAACTTGAGGAGTCTCATCCTTCGTAGAAGCTAGGAATGCATCAGATCCCTCCTGTAGTATAATATATAAGACGGGGATTTCACATAAGTGAATGTGTTTTGGGATCTTGTACCTTGAGACTTGATCGAGAAAAAGGCTGGAGGTAGTTGTTATTTATAAATCGCGTGAGATACAAGATTGGAGAAATGCAATTGGTTGAGTATAGAAGGTACCTGAGGAATGTATGCAAGTTGCGGAAGTCCTTGTAGGTGTAAAGGCGCCAAGTTTGTGGATCGCTCTAGAAAAGGGGGTCACACTAAGATGGCTTGGTAACCCTAATGTCGTAGAGCATTACCAAGATCGATGGAGAGTATCTGAGTCTTTTACTAGATAAAAATATGTACTCTCAATGGTCACCCAAGTTGCAAATTGTAGATAGAATAATATGTTCTGCATAAGGCCTCAAGAGTTAGTAGAAAGAGGCAGCGAGGGACCCTAATGCACTAGTGATAAACTAATAAGACACGTGACGGTGAGTTGAGAGCAAATGATTGCCAATACAACATTGTTTGTGTTTGATGGAGAACAGGTAATGCATGCCTGACTTCTCAAGTGGAGGATTGGAGTCTTCAAGGCCCATTGACTAAAACTTTGAGAAGGAGACTTGAAGAGAATGTTAGTCTCACATTATTTGGGCCTTGTATTTTGGGCCATTAGTAGTTTAGTTAGACTTGTGTGTTTGTATTTGGGTTGTGGGCTTATATTAGGCCTATTAGGATGTAGACCTTAATCTTGTGTGGCTTGTTGGGCTTGCTTGGGCTTGATACTCTTTCTATAGCCCAATTTGCCACTTATTTTTAATTCTAGCATAGTCTAGGTGCTTGTGATGCTTATAAATAGCATCTAGTCAACTTGTGGTCAACATAACATTCATATTAATAAAAATTTAGATTGAGGTTAGAGAATTCTCTCTAAAACTCTGAGGACTAGTTCCTTCTTCCTTATCAAAGCTTTGTCAAGCTTTATGGCAGATTCTACCTTCCTTATCCATCTCTTAGGAGTTGGTGGCAGATTCCTCTCCTTATCCCCTTCCATTGCTTGAGAATTTGAACCTTAAGGATGAAATTAGATGAAGATCCATGGATAATTGTAACATTTGGTATCAGAACCAATCTAATCCTTGTTCTTGCTTCAAAACTGGTTAGATCTTTGATTTTATTCAAAAATTAACGCTAAAATTTCTTAGAATTGGTTTAGTTTGCTTTGAATGACATTCTATTGGTTCCGGCTTGAATTTTTAATCACATGTTCCTTGTGATTCTCATTTGGCTAGTGCAAAATGTGTGTCATATACATGAATCTTGTTAAATCTTGAATCCGTCACATGCTTTATGCTTCATTCATCTTGTTATGGCTAGATTCATTGAATTCGTTCTAATTTTGGTGCCTATTGTTTGTGCAAGCCTAGTGTGAAGCATGTTTTAGTGTTAGTGGAAGTTAGTTAGTGGATTCTCCACTAGTTTGTTAAGATCCACATGCTTTTGTGCCTTGTATCACACCTTTTATGTTGTATTCTTCAATCCGTGACTTGTGCTTGGAGTGCTCAAGCTTTTTCTCTTAGTTTGAAGCTTTGTACAAGCATTCTCCTCCATTGTTGAAGCTAGTTCAAGCATCTTCCTCCACTGTTGAAGCAATTTGAAGGTATTTTGGACATAGAACTTGATTCAAACCTTTGCTTGAGGAGTTTACTTGTTCTTCTTGTTTGAAACTTCATCAAAAGAGGTTAGTGCTCTAGCTTTTTGGTGTGCTCTTCTTCCTCCATAGTCTGAACCTTGCTCTTGCTTGTTTCTTCCATTTTCTTTGAGTTTTTGGTTAATCTCTTGCTTAGGTTTTGTTTTACATGTTCTAAGCTTCATGAAAAATGCAAAAATAAGTTTATTAACATGTATAAATCTTCCTAGATCTTGAATTTTGTGTTCATCTTGTGTCACTTTGTTTTTGATGTTCTCGAGCTTCAATTTTGAAGTCATGTTGATTCTTGTTTATGCTCCTTGAATTCATGGCTATTCTTTTGAGTTTAGTGCATAAATCTTCAAATTCTTCAAAGTTTTGTGTAGTGTTCATGTTGTGTTCTTGATATGTCTTGTGTCCTGAACTTTTGATCTTAAGTCTTAGTAGTTTCTTGTGGTTCTAAGTTCTTTATTGTTAGAAACTATATTTCCTTGAGTTGTTTTGAGTTTTTGAATTTTGAAGTTCATTCTTGATTGATTCTTAAAATTGTTAATCACTCTACTTGTTACACTTCATCTAAAATTTGAATTTCTTCTTATAGTTTCTTTTGAAATTTGAACTTGTCTCTACTTTTTCAATTCAATTTTTGAAGAAATTCTAAATTTGCCTCCATTTTACAATTCAAATTTTGGTGAAATTTTGAGTTTGCCTCCATTTTGTGATTCAAAACTTTAGTGAACCTTTGTGCCTTCAATTTTCCTTTCAAAATTCAACTAGAAACATGAAAATATAGGCCATTTAATCTCTCGGCCAGTTGAGAAAAGTATACAAAACAGGTTAAAAAAAAAGAAAAGAAATAAAAGAAAAGAAAGAAAGAAGAAAAAAATTATGGTTGATTGAGGCACACAATTTGAGGCCTTCTCCTAGCATTTTGGCTTCATTTTTCACCATTTTAGCTCTTTTTCTTGACTTGTTACTACACCTAGAAATTAATTGCTTGTTGTTTAGGTGTTAAACAAGCTTTATCCTACTTGTAATTGACGTTTTAGGAGCTAGAAACATTGAAACATTGAGTTGGATATTTATTTCACACAAACCGAGGCATATACTTGATATTTTCACCTTGATTTGCTTGTTATTTTGGATGTACAATACCTTGATTAACTCTTAGGCTTTGATTGCTTGTAAAACATGCTTTGAGTTCCCTGATTATACCTAAAAATTCTTTTGAAATTTTGTGTAACATGTGTTGAGTTTCCTTGAAGCAATCTTGTGTCTTAAAACTTTGTGCATGCTTTGTGTTTCTTCCTTCCATTATTTCAAATTGTTGCATGCTTTTGAGTTAATTGAGTTGTCATATCACTTTTTTCCTTGTTTAGCTTTTTATCATTTTTGAGTCTCCACATCTTATACTAAATTGTCTTACATCTTGTTCTACTTTGAGTTATGCTTCATTTCTTTTAGCTTTTATTGATTGCCTCACCTTTGGACTCTTGGTGTTTTCTTGTTTGAGTTTGATTTTCCATTCACATCCTTAAGGAAGTGTTGAGGTTGTGGCATTTACATAAGGCAAACTCTTTGATTTTGAAGCTTGTGAACTTCTTAGATTTCCAAGGGAGAATTAGGAAGAGGTAAAAGGCAAGAGAGATTTTCTAGCAAAGAAAAAACCTTTAAAAAGTGAAAAAAACAAGTGTTGAGAGCTAAACATTAAGGATTGGTGAGGTTGCCATTTTATAACTTGTTGATTTTTCTAACTTTGTTTTTGTTGTAGGTATGGCAAGTGGTAGTGATAATAATGCTTTATCACGAAAATCAGCAAAGCTTATGGCCAATATGATCAAACAAATGAAACTCATGCAAATTGAAAATGAAAGAACATTGAATGAAAAGTTTGAAAGAAATACAGGAGAATTGAACCATAGGGTAGAAGACTTAATGAGAAGACATGATAGACATTCTTCCTCTTCTTCACGCTTGATGAGTACTATGTGGACCATGCTAATATTAGGAGACATACACCAAGACATGGAGGTGGAGAAAGGCATCCTAGGGTCCTTAATTCACCTAGGCCAAGACATGAAAGGGGGAAAATGATGATTTGACGCATTTTGATGCTAGATCGAGACCTATAGATGCTAGGAAGGATGTCCTAAAGTTAATTTTCCTAAGTTTGATGGTTCTTCCAATGTAGAAGCTTATTTAGAATGGGAGATGAAGTGTAATCAAATCTTTAATTTCCATGTTCTAAGTTATCACAAACAACTAAAGCTAGCTACCCTAACCTTTGAGAGATATGCCTTAAGTTGGTGGAATCAACTTCAAGAGGAAGTGAGGAGAGGTAGAAGGGTAGGTGAGAGGAATTGGGAAGAGCTTAAGAGGACCATGAGAGGTAGGTTCATTTCATCTAGTTTTGTAAGGGACATGCATAATAGGTTACAAAGACTTTACCAAGGAACTAGAGGAGTGGATGAATACTTTAAGGAACTTGAACTTTGTCTAATTAGGGCTGAGATTCATGAGCCTCAAGAAGCCACCATGGCTAGGTTTTTGAATGGGCTCAATAGGGAGACACAAGATGTTGAACTTTAAACCTATACTAACTTGCATGATTTGTTTCATAGGTCTTTGAAGGTTGAACAACAACTAAAGAGGACACAAGGAGTCAAAAGGATGCAAGGAACTCAAGTTAGAAGTCAAGCTTGAAGAAGGGGGGCATGTCCTCCTTGAAGAAAAAAGTTGTAAATAAAGTAGATAGTGGTTTTTCTTCTTCTCTTTCTTTTAATTTGAAGCCCAAAGAAGGAAAGGTTGTAAGCAAGGACTCAATAGGAAGCAAGGAGTCAAAAGGATGTAGGGAACTTCAAGTTAGAAGTCACGCTTGAAGAAGGAGGGCATGTCCTCCTTGAAGAAAGAAGTTGTAAATAAAGTAGATAGTGGTTTTTCTTCTTCTCCTTCTTTTAATTTGAAGCCCAAAGAAGACAAGGTTGTAAGCAAGGACTCCCCAATTCCCTTTAAAACTAGTTATATCAAGTGATTTAAATGATTAGGTAAAAGACACATAGCCTCCCAATGCCCAAATAAGAGGGCAATGATCCTTAAGGAAAATGGGAGCATTGATAGTGAGACATCCATTGATGAGAGTGACGCCTCTAGTGAGGGTGCAAATGATGCAATTCACTCACCTAAGGAGGGAGACTTATTGATTATTAGACACATGCTTGGATCACTTTGTGGCTAGAGTGACGTTTCACAAGAGAGAGAACATATTCCATACTCGTTGCTTAGGTGAAGGGCATGTTTGTTCCCTTATCATTGATAATGGTAACTACACTAATGTGGCTAGCACTAGGTTGGTGGAGAAGTTTTCTCTACCTTTGATCCCTCATCCAAAGCCATATAAACTTCAATGGCTTTGATGAAGGAAGCCCATGAAGGAAGATTGATGGGACACTTTGGGGTAGATAAGACTTTGAGGATATTGCATGAACACTTCTATTGGCCAAATATGAAACATCAAGTAATTAACTTCTGTAATAAGTGTGAAGTGTGTCATAGAGCCAAAGGCAAGTTGATGCCTTATGAGTTGTACCAACCCCTTCTTGTGTCTTCTATTCCTAGGACAGATCTCTCTATGGATTTTGTCCTTGGATTGCCTAGAATAAAGAAAGGGAAGGGTTCTATTTTTGTGGTGGTGGACAGGTTTTCAAAGATGGCACATTTCATCCCCTACCATAAGCATGATGATGCATGTCATGTAGTTTACTTATTCTTTAAGGAAGTAGTTAGACTAAATGGTGTGCCTCAAACCATTGTCTCTAATAGAGATCCAAAGTTCTTGAGTCATTTCTGGAGGACATTATGGGGAAAGTTGGGAACCAAACTATTATTTTCTACATCTTGTCATCCCCAAATTGATGGTCAAATAGAAATGATCGATAGAACTTTAGGTTAATTGTTGAGATGTATGGTTCAAAAGAACTTAAAAACTTGGGAGGAGTGCTTACCACACATTGAAGTGGTCTATAGGGTAGTTAATGAAACTACTTCCTATTCCCCCTTTGAAGTGGTCTATGGGTTTAATCCCCTTACTTCTTTGGATTTGCTTCCCCTTCTTGATGTGGGACACATGTCGAATCTTGATGGCTTGTTTAGGGCTAAGTATGTGAAGCAATTACATGATAAAGTGAAGAGCCAGATTGAGAGAAAGATAGAGTACTATACTAAGCAAGCCAACAAGGGGAAGAAGGAAATGATATTTCATCCTAGGGACTTAGTTTAGATTCATTTGAGAAAGGATAGGTTTCCTTCTCAGAGAAAATCTAAACTTCAACCTAGAGCTGATGGTCCTTTTCAAGCAATTGAAAGGATTAATGATAATGCTTATAAAATATATTTACTTGATTCTTATGGATTTTCTAACACTTTTAATGTTTCTGACTTGTCTCCTTTTGTTTCACGTGATCTAGATCTAGTTTCAGATTTGAGTATGAATCCTCTTGACGAAGGAGGGGATGATGCATGCTTGACTTCTCAAGTGGAGGATTGGAGTCTTCAAGGCCTATTAACTAGAGCTATGAAAAGGAGACTTGAAGAGAATATCAGTCTCACATTATTTGGGCCTCTATAGTATGTAGGATTTGTTTTGGGCCTTACATTCTTGGCCATTAGTAGTTTAGGTGGACTTGTGTTTTTGTATTTGGATTTTGGGCTTGTATTATGCCCATTAAGATGTAGACCTTCGTCTTGTGTGGCTTTTTTGGCTTGATACTCCTTATATAGCCCAATCCACCACTTCTTTTTGTTTCTAGCATAGTTTAGGTGCTTGTGATACTTAGAAATAGCATCTAGTCAACTTGTGGTCAACATAACATTCATATTAATGAAAATTCAAATTATGAGGTTAGAGAATTCTCTCTAGAACTCTAAGGACTAGTTCCTTCTTCCTTATCAAAGCTTTGTGAAGCTTTGTAGCGGATTCTACCTTCCTTATCTATCTCATAGGAGTTAGTGGTGAATTCCTCTCCTTATCTCTTTCCATTGCTTGGGAATTTGAACCTTAAGGATGAAGATCCATGGAGAATTGTAACAACAGGTGACTCACTCCTACAAATCCTACATTTTTTAGGACAAGATGACTGATGAATTTTGTCCCTTGTTTCACATATCTATAACACCTCTCTGTAGAAGAAGGACCAAGGATCCCTTATACTAGTTGGATACCTACACTACATATGTTTGATTCATTTTCTTTCCTTTCGATGCCTTTTCAACCTCTATACCTAGCTAGATAGATCTTCCTATAATATTAACTCAAATCGTACCTCCCACATTTTTAGATTCCCCTCCTAGAATCCCATCACACCCTAGAAGGAGACGACAAAATAATCCCAATCAACCTTCTACCTCCACTCTCATTGGCACCAAGAATCCTCTAAAGAAGAAGATCCGTCTAAGAACTCTGGTGAAGAAGAGGAGTATCAAATTAATGAATAAAACTACTTATCTAATTTTAAGAATAAAACTCATAAAATAAATTAGTAAGAACTTTAGGTCATTACAAAATTTATCTAAATTTCTAATAGTTAGACTACTATACATATTTTATCAACTAATTTATAATTACATCTTAATAATCATAATAATTTCCTAAATTTTTTAAATTAAATTTCTAATACATATAATATTGCAAAAATCATTCAAAATAAGCATAATTACTATTCAAAAGATCTGTTATTTATTTTCGTACTATTTTTAAACAATCAATATTCTATTTATTTTTATTTTTATTAATGGTTATTTTAACAAGATGTTACACTAGCCTAGTTGGTTTGTGAGTGTTTGACCTCTAATGACTCAGGTTCGAGTTTTCCTTCACCAATTCTTCCATTTCTTTTACTTTTATTTCCTTCTTTTCCTTTGCAATTTGCATAAGTGATAAATATGTTTCCATGTATCACTAGCAACCTAGTGGCTCCATTGGCAACATTCTTGTCTTCCCTCCTTGGGGTTTGGGTTTCAAACCCAACCCCTCCACTTTCTTCTTTTTCTTCTTATTTTATATATATAATATTTTATAATTCTGATTTTCCTTTTATAAATATTCTTAAAAAAATCCTAAAAATTTACTTATATATTTTTTTCATTCTCCAAATTTTTATCATTGTTACTTCTTTATTTATTTAATTCCAACCTAAATAAATATATATATTTCTTTAAAATTTCCTAAAAATCCTTATATTTAAAATTTTATACTTATGTTTATATTCATGCTTATCAATTAATTATCTCAAACAAAAATTTTCTTAAATTCTTGTAATTTAGACTATTATTGGCTTCAATTATTTAATTAATAACTATTTATTTCATTATAATTCTCTACACTTAATTATTTACTTGTCTAAAAATATTTTAATATCTTAATGCACTCTCAATGCCAATAATCAACACAACAAATATAAATACCTTTAAGAGAATAATTCTTCGTATTGAAATTTTTCAATATCTAATTTTTGTTACTTACTACTTTACATTTAATTCCCTAATATCTCATTTATTTTATTTTATTTAATCAGCACATTAAAGATACTAGAAGAGGTGCATAAGAGCAAGCTTAGCTTCCACCCTGACACCACTAAGATGTATCAAGACTTGAATAGGAGATTTTGGTGGCAAGTACTAAAAAGAGATGTAACCAAATTTGTAGCGGCTTGCTTAACATCGCAAAAGGCAAAAGTTGAACATTAGAAGCCCTCTAGACAGCTATAACCCTTGAACATCCCAAAATGGAAATGGGACAACATTTCCATGGTTTTCGTGACAAGATTGTCAAAGACAATGACTGAACATGAAGCCATCTTAGTAATTGAGGACTGGTTGACTAAATATTCTCAATTCTTGCCCATCCACATTTGCTACTTACTAGAGAAGCTGATACAACTATATCTCAAGGTGATAGTTAGATTGCATGGAGTCATATCAAGTAGAGTGCAAACGATTTATCAGCAAAATAGTAAATAAAAGGGAAAAGAGCTTCATCTATAAAGAGAATGCTAGAGAGCTTTTGATGTTTTTGTCCCATAAGGTTTAAGCCTCATCTAATGATAAAAAGTTGTCACAGTACTAATGATGGAAACTCAGTCGCAAGGATGGTGGAGGTGGTTGCAAATTGATGTAAGGAAATCTCGTGTGTGAAAGATCAAGACTGGAATACTACATCGATTGACTATAGTATGGTACTTGAGGAATTTTTCATAGGCTCTCAAAGTCCTTGGGGGTAGTATGAGGTGCCATGTTGTGAAGGCCTCAAAGATTAGAAGGATTCACGTAACCGACTTGGCATCCTCGACAAATGCGGAGCATTACTATGTTCAGTTGAGGGTATCCTGATCCGAGTACCAGACAGGATATGTATTCTAGATCTTCACCCAAAAAGCAAATAAGGAAATATTATGACGTATCGTCACCCTAAACGTGAATAGTAGAACAATTGACTAGGCACGTTGTGGTGAGAAGGGAGGACGGGAGAGTTGAGTGAATACATATATGATTTTGTGCTTGTTTGTTTGAGAGGATGAAAGACTCATTCCTTACACTTCCATTTTTCATATCCAAAAGGTAGAGACACTTAGGCTACCCTTCTAGATTTTGTTTCAACCCTTAAGCGGTCGATGGCTCCCTAATCCACCTTACGAGGACAATAGGCAAGACTTATTGTTGAGCTGCAACTAGAAAATCTAGGTCTTGTCGTCTTTTGAATATGGTGTGATGTAATTTATTCTTTTGACAAACTTTACTTTGAAAATTTCCTTGGTTTGTATTAATGCATGTGATGATACTATAACTGTAGTTTATTGTCTTAATATCATTTTTGAAATTTGTATCTTTTACTTTTACAAGTCAATATGTTATGTTTTATTTATAAATGGAGAAATTGCTTTCCAATGTGAAGTAGTTGTGAAAATATTAAACCCTATTGTTAATTAAGAATTTGCATGGAAATTTTTGAAATGTATGTAAGGACATTATTTTGAAAATTAAAGGGAACATCTAATTGTTTTTTCACAATATACAAGAATTAGCATTAAGTGACTTAGGGATTAAAAATATCACGCTTTCTACAAAGTAAAAAGGGTTTAGAATTTTAATTAAATTAATAAATTGTTTTTCGTTATTTAAAAATATTTCTTTTATTTTAAGAAATAAGAAAGGATTTACAAAAATTGCAATAAGTTGGGACACATCGCCAAGAACTATTGGGCACCCCAAAGGGAGTTAACCCATACTGGAAGGACCAATAAGAGCACGACAAACCAACTAGTGCGAAAGCCTTATATGACAGGGAAAGTGTTCGCCACGGGTGGCTCAAAGTTATTTCGTCTAATGATTTGATTTGAGGTAAGTGCACCATAAGTGATAGATTCCTAAATGTACTGTATGATTCAGACACAATGCATTCCTTTATATCTTATCACTATGCTAAATACTTACAATTACCAATAACATTTTTACTCTATGAATTGATTGTAACCACCTATACTAATAAACATATGATCACTACCCGTACTTATTTAAATTGCTTTATGACAATAGAGGGTAGAACCTTCTTAGTCAACCTAATATGTTTTCCCCTATCCAATTTGGATGTAGTATTAGGGATGGACTAGTTATTTTCAAATCATGGACAATAGAAGGGTAGAACCTTAATCTTTGGTATTGCCCACCAAAACATCATTGAGTGTTCAAGTGTAAGCGATGTTGATGCTATAGAGGACATGAGAAGAAACTTTCAAATTTACATAGCTCTATTTTTTGCAAAGACGAAGTTGGATCTAGACGTCAATAATCTTCCTATTATGTGTGAATTTCCTAAAGTTTTCCCAAAGGATGTAATAGAGTTGTCACCTGAAAGGGAAGTAGAATTCGCCATAGACCTTGTAATGACCCTATTTCCTACTAGTCTTTTTTGTTTTTTTATACGAGAATAAATTTTTACAACTAATAGATCTTCCATTAAAATATTAAAGTTCAAAAGTACAACCATACTTAACTTGCTCTATTTACTATTACATAACAAAAGTGGATTTTGATAATGTTAGTTCTTCTTCTCCATCATTCCTTCATTCAGAGCATTCTAAAGAATCCTCTTCTTCCGATGACTCTTCTCTCCTTAGTAGTCTGGAAGTATTTGCAAGAGTCGAGGTAGATTGTGAATTGGGGTTTGATGACTGCCTGTTGTAACATCCCATTTTTTTTTTTATGAATAAAAATATATTCTTATTTGATTGTAAATAAAGTAAATAGTTAAATAATAGAAAACT
>JAMLFT010007248.1:0-15063 GCA_026544285.1 Pachyrhizus erosus
ATTTTACTAAAAATCATTTATCTTAACTAATTATAATCTCTTCTTTCTCCCAATTATATTACTTCCTAATTTTAAATAACACTTCTTCTAAATTTAAATTATAAATTTCAAATTAATTAAAATACTTTCAAAGTAAATTATAAATTTTTAATTTAGGCTATTTTCTTAAATATGATTTATTTATTTTAAATAGGATGTTACACATGGATATTTGAAGATACTTGCAAAAGTAAAAAAAAAATATTAATAATTTATAAACAAGTACGTGAAAGATAACATGATAGATACAAGTGAGTTTTTTAGTTAGTATAACATATAAAAAATAATTACTATTCATGTTCGTCTCATATGAGTGACATTCCTAACAAGTGACAATCTTATTTGAATTGGATAATATCATTATGACTCTTTGAGTAAAAAATCGCTTTATCCAAATATCCAACATATTAGATACTTAAGAATTAAATTTAAGATCATTGATAAAGTTAGAACAACCTATACATATTAGTTGATTTACATATTTAATAATATAGCTCAATTAGATTTTATTTAATAAATTAAGTTATTTTTTATATCTACGAAATACAAAACATAAAATCAAATAAAAAAATTATTAAAAATAAATTAGAAAGTATAGTTATCATTGGAATAAAAATTAGTAAGTGTTCTTAAATCCCATGTAGCAATGAGGAATCCACCAAAAGAGAACTATTATTTTAAATTGATTTCTCAAAAGAAAATATTTTTTTATTAAAAATGAATTTTAATTAAAATAATTTTTATATTATTATCTAATCATGATAAAATTATTGATATTTATAATAATTGTTTTAAAAGTGATATATAAGATAATTTATAATTAATTGAAAGTATAAATTTTTTTAGACAAATAAAATTAATGATGTATTAATAGGATTAAATTATTTTTTTAATAACAGATTCTATCTTTAATTATTGTGTAAGAATAATTGTTTCTTATACTTAATGATTAAAATAGAAATGTTATGTTAATTAAAAAAAATGAAAGAAAAGGAGAGGAGAATATATTATATTCGCTGGCGAAGGAAGCTTAGCCTGGGTTCGGTCCACCTGAGCAGAGCAGAGCACAGCACAGCAAGGGAGCCCTCATTGAGCAGCAATAGTGAGCAGCAAAGCCAATACACAAACCATAAGAGAAGAGAACCCAACCCCACTTCTAAACCACTCCCTTTCTTCTTTCTTCTTTCTTCTTTCTTCTTATTCGCTTTTTGCAGCACATCAGGTCCTCTTCTCTTCTCTTCACTTCTCTTCTCTTCTTTCCTCCTCTATTTATTATTTTATTGTTGATTTCAATTTCTTCCTTTCAGATCTTGATTTGATTCACTGCATTCCAATTTTATCCACATTGGGTGGGGTTTAAGTGCAGTGCTTCCACCCTGATTCCCTAATATTTCTTCTCGATTGCTATTGGATTTTCAAACCCATACCTAGGTTAGGTTTCCTCATTTTCGAACCTATCATTTTAAACATGCACTCTTTTTATATTGTTTAATTAGGTGCTGCTTACACAAAAATGGCGCCACTTGCTTGTGCCTGATACCAGGTCAGCTCCCGCTAACATTGCCTTGCTCATTTTTAAACTATCTTCTTTCTACAGGACCGTGTACATAGTCTTCATTTGGAATGACACTTGTTGTTTTTTGCCTTTCTCATCTCAAGTCTGTTATTGTTTCTTTCTGGTTTGAGTATAGGCTCGTAGGGGGCTTGACTATGGCGGACACAAACACAACTACAATCTCAAACTCAAACTCAAACTCAAACTCAGTTGATGTGATTTTGGACTTTCTTAGGAGGAATCGGTTCACTAGAGCCGAGGCAGCTTTGCGCAGTGAGATCAATAATCGTCCCGACTTGAATGGCTTCCTTCAGAGGCTTACTTTAGAAGAAAAGACCTCACGTGATGCGCCTCAAATTAATAAGGGGAAGCCTATGCTAGAGATTCAAGGGATGGAATCTCATCATGACACTCTTGAAGTTTCTAAAGAATTGATTGTGAAGGAAATAGAATGTGGGAATGGTCGAAATGCCACTGAGAGCAAATGGATAACTGCTGCTCCCTCTATGGTGAAACTGAATAAATCAGATCAAGTGGTTGGGACAAATGACAAGAACTTCATTTTCTCCAAAACTTCCGAGGATGGTATGCTTGATTTATACTCGTGGAAGTTCAACCCCAGCAATGGTCCTGTGGTGCCTTACCAAAATGATGGTGGTAGTAGGGCTAATAATACTTCGAGTTTGAAGGCTACTGTATCTCAACAATCAAAATGTCATACTAATGAAGCTGTTGGTGTAATTACCGCCAATGCCAATTCAAAGTCTGGGGAGGAAAATGATGTGCTTGCTAACAAAAAATCCTTGTGGCCTGGAAGTAGTAGTAAAGCCTCTGTGGATCTTAAGTGCGACCTTGTGCAAGGCAAAGAACCTATGGAACTTGATCGGCAACTTAAATTCAATAGTTCATCTCTTAAAGTGAACTTTACAGATAATCCCCGGTCAAGAAAGGATGAGAATGTTACTTCGTCTTCAGACTCAGGCAAAGATTGTTCTGTCAAGACTGTCTTCCCCTTCTCAAAAGGGGACGTGTCTACAAGCTTTGATGGTGCCGCTCATTCTGACAAAAAAGAGGAGAAAAAAATGGTAGAAATTAGTGATACTAGGACATCTATAAAAGAGCAGGTGGATGAATTGGGGAGGGCTATTTACTTGGTCAAGACACCAGGCAGTTCTGAACAGAAGATGATTGGCAGCTTAAGTTTTCCTCTTCCCCTTGAAAATCAGAAGGAAGAATTTCCTAGGCTTCCTCCGGTTAAACTCAAGTCAGATGATAAGCCCTTGGTTGTTAATTGGGAGGAGAAGTTTGAGCGAGATGGGCCAACTTCAAAACTCCCTGGTGCTGACAGCACTTTGCTTATTGGTTCATATCTGGATGTACCTATTGGACAAGAAATTAACCCTTCAGGTTAGCTCATATTTACAAGGATTAGATTTTTTCATATGGTCATAAATGTTTTCTGCCTTTCAATTAGTGGTTTCCCTTTTGTGCTTAATAGCAGCTGCATTTGTTGGTTGGTCATGAAAATAGCTTATTCTGTATGCTTAATGGGAACCTTTCATTGATCTTTATATGTCAAATGTCAATTGAGAGTTCCAGTAGTTGAATCTTAAATCTGTGTTGTTTAAGGGTAACAGATATTTTAGGCATTTGGCTAGTCAAGAATCGACTGTCTTATAGGTTAATTAAATTTAGAAAAATCCAATCCCATAATTAGGGGTCCAAGTAATTATAGATTACTGAAAAGTCATCAATTAAAGCCACTTGAAGTGTCAGTTTTTTTTTTTTTGGCATGTGTGTAGTTTTTACAGAATTCAGGATAGTATTCCATGAAGTAGATTTAAGAAATGTATTTTTGTGTTTTATTCTTTTTTCTATCCTAGTACCCTTTGTATCCCATATGCTTACCTGCCTCCAAAAACGCTATAGCTACAGTGAAATAGCCACTATTTTGAAATTTTTTATAGTATATATAAGAGCAAATTACAGTGACATCCCTTGTGTTTTACACGAGTTACGCTTAACACCACTATTTTTATTATTCCTACACTAACTCTCTTTAGTGTTTGAAAAAATTACACATACACTCCCTTATATAGTACACTAACCTCCCTTAATGTTTGAAAAACATTACACTGACATTCCTTTATATATTACACTAACATCCCTTACTAGGAAAGTTCCTGTAATGGTTAAAAAAATAGGGGGTGTTTGTGTATTTTGAAAAAACTTCAAGGGGTGTTATTAGAATTTGCTCTTTATATAATGTATACTATATACATATAAATAAAAAATGATAAAAATTACTCAAAATTAATGACATTCATAATTAACAACAAAAAGTCATATTTGTCTTAAACAAAACATACAAGTAAATACCAACAAATGTTAAATACAAGCTTCCTAGACAGGATCATCATCATGTTCTAAATCCAAGTTTATCATTTTCACCATTATTACATCTATAGATTTCATTTTTGGAAATTAAAATCCCAAGAATAGCCCTCCAAGAAAACCCTAATATAATATCTCTGTTCAAGGGATTTTTTTTGGAATCAACACAGTGCCACAGTTTGGTCTGCTATAGCCACCACAGTAAACTGCTCTGCTACAGCAGCCCTTATAGCATGCAGGGGCCGCTCCACATTGCTACACTGCTATAGCATGCCATTTAAAACCCTGTTGCTACCTATATTAAATTGCAATTCAAATTGTGAAATGTTAAAGCTAATTTTTGAATTGTGAATCATAAATCACATCAAATTGTAAGATTAAGAAACCCATTGAAATATAGCCTGGAATATATCCTATAAATGTTGTATAGTGCTGGATGTAATAATTTTAAACTAGAAAATGACTGTAAGTCTCATGAAACAAATCATAGGTCATAATTATGTGCAAAGCTTCTATACCAGAAGACTATAAATAGAGCAATTGAACAATAAAATATAGTGGATAGGATGAGTAACTGTCAGAAGAATGAAAATAGAGCATCAGAATATCTGAAATCTAAGTGATAAAACCCATCTATCACAATTTTCGAAGTCATGTGATTTATGACCTGATATGAATCACTGACTAGACAAATTGTATCAAATTGTGGTTTGGATTATGAATGGTAAAATTCTATTAACTATGTGTCTTGCTAATGATTAATGAGTTTCCGAAGAGTGCTGGCTAAGGAGCATTTAACATCTATTAATTTTCTAAATTACTTCAAAAGAAAGAAAGATTTTTTTTTGGTTCTAATGTATTAAAACTTTTTACTTTCCATAGAATACTTTCTGCTGTTGTTTTCTTAATCAAATGCCGTAGTGGCACTTATCTTCCTAATTAAATTTCTGGGCTGCATCATTCTAGGGATTTAGTTTTAATTAATTTTTGTTTCATACCACTATGTTGAGTTTTCACGTGTTGCTCCATGCATTTGAGTTCTCTTTTTCTTGGTTGTATGTTTCTAGTTTTGACTATTTGACATATTAATTTATTCTAAATTGCCAGTTGAACCACCACAGAGAACTGATCTGTGCATAGCTGATAGGATAAGCGAATTTAATTTGGAATTTTGGATATTTCTGTTTAGCACTTGGGAGTATATCTAATCTTTGTCATGGCTGTACTTTCCCCTTTTTTTCCATTTTAAAAAAATACCTGTAGGAGATGAAAATAATTGATAAATTTCTTTTAAGAAAGTTTGCCAAAAATTCAAAAGTTAAATTCAATGTTTGAATATTTACAGTGTGGTGATTGTGAAGAAAAATAAGGTATTAATTGAAATAAAGAAACAAATCTTTCTGCTGGACTTGATACAGGATTCACTTTCTTTTTGGTTTATATAGATATCTTTTTATTTTCTTATAGCTTCTCAATAGCGAAGCAGGAAATATGCAAAGGTATTGGTTCTTTGTTTTTCCATAGGTAATTTTCAATTAAGAGAAGAAAAGTTATACAGAAGGAATTGTGTATAATTTGAAAAAGCAATGTTAGCCTACCTCTGCCATGTAAAGCAAATAAATAAGGAAATGGTGCCATAACCATTGTACTATAGATTGATTACTCCACCAGAATTGATCCTATATCTGGTAAACTTTCTGGGCACACCTAACTATAATCTTTTGATAATTTACTTGTCTGTAACTGATCTTATTGTTCTAATATATTTATTTCTGATTTTTGAATCTGATTGCATGTACTTATTATTTGCTTGATACACTTGTTCGGATGTGCTGAAGGCTGTCTTTGACTTTTTCATATATGCTTTAGGTATGAGGAGGGCTACAGGGGCCAGTTGGTTATCTGTAAGTCAAGGGATAGCGGAGGATACATCTGATCTTGTATCAGGATTTGCTACAGTTGGTGATGGGTTGAGTGAATCCATTGACTATCCAAATGAATATTGGGACTCTGATGAATATGATGATGATGAGGATGTCGGGTACATGAGACAACCTATTGAGGATGAGGCCTGGTTTTTGGCACATGAAATCGATTACCCTAGTGACAATGAAAAGGGGACTGGGCATGGAAGTGTTCCAGATCCTCAGGAAAGAGGTCCAGCCAAAGATGAGGATGATGATCAATCTTTTGCTGAGGAGGATTCTTACTTCTCTGGGGAGCGATATCTTCAGGCAAATAATGTTGAACCAGTCACAGCTACTGATGATCCTATGGGTCTAACAATTAATGAGTATGGAAGGACTAATGATAATGATTTAATGGCTCAATATGATGGACAATTGATGGATGAAGAAGAATTGAACCTGATGTGTGCAGAACCAGTCTGGCGGGGCTTTGTTCCTCAGACAAATGAACTCATCATGCTAGGAGATGGGAGGGTTTTGAATGATAATGTAAGATCACGGCTAGAGGACATCAGTATAGATGATGATCAACATGGTTCGGTTAGGTCAATTGGGGTAGGGATCAACAGTGATGCTGCAGATATTGGTAGTGAAGTGCGGGAAAGTTTGGTTGGTGGTAGTAGTGAAGGAGATTTAGAATATTTCCGTGATCATGATTCTGGGTTTGGTGGTTCCAGGCACTCTCATTATGATTTGGATAAGAAATCTACTAACAAATCAAACAAAAATAAGAACAATGACAAGAGTGAGTCAAATAAATATGTCATAGGATGTGATAAAGATGCACAGTTGCAGATGAAAACTCATGGGGATGGAAACTTCTCATTCCCCTTATCATTGAAGGGTGGTCAGATGATTCAGGCTTCCATCAATAAGTCCCTGTGGTCAAATAACTGCAACATAGATGAAACTGATGACAGTCTCAGTGCATTTGTGGGAACTGATGACATGCTTGCTTCATGGAGGCGAAAGAGCAGTGAGTCATCACCTGTTAAAAGTTCTAGAGATGAGAATAATGCTAATATTGTAAGATCCACAAACTCTTCTCCGACAACAGTCTCAAATTATGGATATTCTGAAAGAGAGCATGTGAAGGTAGAAGAGGATGAAAAGACTGGAATTGCAAGGGAGGATGATCTAGGAGCATCGCTAGAGGATGAAGAGGTAGCTGCTGTGCAAGAGCAAGTAAGGCAGATAAAGGCACAGGAGGAGGAATTTGAAACCTTCAATCTAAAGATTGTGCACAGGAAAAACAGGCATGTTTTTAACGTGTGTGTGTGTGTGTGTATACTAATCTGAGCTATAATCACTAATCATGGTATTTGCTGGTCAAGTCCAATAAACATGCTTAGTATTTACGTCAATTTACAAATGACTTGAAATTATACTTTGATTTTTTTTTTGAAACTTTGATATGCAATTTCTGCATCCTTCAACTTCGTTGAGTTTTTATATGGGGAACAGTATCTTTTTGTTTTAACTCTCTGTTCTCTTTGCTTACAAATTCATAATATGTTAATTATAAATCTATTGTTTGCATATCATAAGTAATCCATGTTTGGTATAATGATGAGTTTTTTTTTTGACTGCTGGGGGCCTAACACAACCCTCCTCCTTAACCCGGGCATGAGACTGGCTATGAAGGGGTAACTGGTAACTACTATATGAGAACTCCAAGTGGTGAGACTAAAGACTTTCCTGTAGGGATAGAAATTTCAACCTTAAGTCCTTACTTGCTTAATCTAGTCTTGAATTTGTTTACCAGGGACATACGAAAGTGTATCCCTAACTACATGCCTGTTGTTGATAATATAATCTTGATTGAGGAATCAAAGAGAAGTAGTTAACATTAAGCTTGAACTTTGGAAACAAGGGATTTTTGCTCAAGTAGGAGTAAGACATAGTATATGCATTGCACTTTTAGCAAAAGATAAGAGAAATATGATTTGGAAGTAAAAATGGGAGATGATGTCATATTATAGGTTTCTTAGTTTAAATATATGGGATTTATAATACAAAATGATGGATAAATTAACAAGGGTATTACACACAGGATACAAGCGGGTGACTAAAATGGAGAAATGCATCGAGGATTATTTGTGATTATAAAGCACCTACCAAACCCAGGCAAGTTTTATTGCATTGCTCTAAGCCCAACTATACTATATCGCGGTGAATGTTGGGCTTTAAAAAGACAACATGAGAGAAAGTTGAGATGGTAGAAATGATAATGTTAAGAAGAATGTGTGACCATACAAGAAAGGATAAAATATGTAATGATTATATACAAGAAAAGGTTTCTATAGCACCAATTAAAGAAAAGATGACAAAAATTTGGTTAAGGTGGTTTGGGCACATACAAAGAAGGCTATGAGAGGCACCGGTTAGAAGAGTAGATTGTATGATTTTTTAGTCTTGTGAAAAGGATAGGGAGACCAAAAGTATGTTGGAGGCAGTCATAAAGGGAGATCTCATGCTGAATAATATTCTTGAAACTTTGGTTTTTAGCCATGTCGAATGATATTGTGTGATCTGTGTAACGAACTTCATCTAGTAGGATAAGACTTTGTTGTTTTTGCATATCATAACCATAATTTTTCTTAACCTATAGACACTTGGTTAAAAATTCATATTAATCAAAACATTTCATGAATTTTTTGCTCCTGTTAACAACAGAAACTAGGATTAAACTTAGGATGGCAACTGATCTACTTTTTCCCTTTCAATTTTTATAACCTCCATTACTTTCCCAAGGCTGCATCCAGAACTAAGTGAGTAGTATGTTAACAGTTCATAATGAATAAAATGTGCATTATTTATCATAGCAATGTTGTAAACATAGTGTGTCTTCATTTAGTTGCCATGGAATTAGCAATGTCGATATGTTTATATCTACAGCAATCCTGATTTAGTTTTGTTTTTTAATTTAAATTGCTGATTTTATGATCAGTTGTGATGGAGAGTAATCCTGTGCTGCAGACTAGTCGGTGATTGTTATGAATTCCTAAAGCTTCTTTAATCCTTGATTTTTATTCTTATATTTCAACTTTCAAGAAATAAGTACTTGAGAAAATATAACATGTACTTTTCTATAATGAAACATCTTTTGAAGATATTGTTGAAATGGTGGGGCTCTTTTTCCTTAATGGTAAATGTATGTGCTAAATGACTGCAGAGCTTTTTAAGCATTTAATTTTTGCCTTAAAGGATATTAATGAGCTTGTGGTGATTTATTTTTTTGTTGTAAAGTATGATTTCTTGATGTTCCATGTTCTCCTTTTTTTAACCATCATAGTCTTTCTTAAAACTAAGTATTGTTGCTCAGAACTGGCTTTGAGGAGGACAAGAATTTCCATGTTGTTTTAAATTCCGTAATAGCTGGAAGGTATCATGTTACTGAGTATCTGGGATCTGCTGCATTTAGCAAAGCTATACAAGCTCATGACCTACACACTGGCATGGATGTTTGTGTTAAAATTATAAAGAACAACAAGGATTTTTTTGACCAAAGTCTTGATGAGATCAAGCTTCTGAAACATGTCAACAAGCATGATCCTGCAGACAAGTATCACATTCTTCGATTATATGATTATTTCTATTATCGAGTAAGTGGATTTGCCATTGATCCTGTTATTACTATTACAAATTGCTATGAAAACAATCAATTGTCATTTTAGGCACATATACATGTTTCCTATATCTTATATGAGGAGGGATCAAGTTATTCTAAGAATAGCTTTAAGAAAGGTACTCTTTATCCTCGCCATTTATTTTCTTGAAATCTAATGGTTGTAAAAGTAATCAATCTTAATCATTAGATTTTAAGAAAATGAATGGTGAGGATGAAAAGTAAGTCTCTTAAAGTTATTTTTGGAGTAACTTGATCTCTCTTCATCTTAAATTATTTATTTTCTTCCTTTTTTTATAGTTTCTACATCATTATTTGGCGTTCTATTTATACTGTTGTGACCTAGTTTATTTAGGTGATGTTGAACACTGCTGCTATTTGTTGTTTTTCTATATATCTTCTAAAATATCACTCAGTTGTGTTAATTTTAACTATAAGATTTCTGTATAATGAGCGTATGTTTCTGATTTTGGAAATTTGCAATGTATTCCTGGATATGGTATAAACTTTCAACACTTGTAGGTATTAAATTTTGTCAAATATTCTATGTCCTTATAGGACTATCTATGTGTATATTCAAAGTATGGGAATTTTACCACCAAAAAGAAAAGGTGATGGGAATTTGGAATAAATTTCTTTTAAACTGTGTTCTTCTAACTTTGCAGTCTATCTTGTATATTTATTTTTGTTAATTTATGAATAGCCTTATTTATTAATAGTTGTACAACATATTTGTCAGCTGACTTTATCACTCTTCATTCTTTTCCTGTTGTATGACAGGAACATTTGTTAATAGTATGTGAACTACTTAAAGCAAACTTGTATGAGTTTCATAAATTTAATAGAGAATCAGGTGGTGAGGTGTACTTTACAATGCCAAGATTGCAGGTTTGTGGTGTGCCATTTACTTCATGATGTTTAATTTTCATCTTGTCTATTCTCAGTGCTAACTCTTCTAAATTGATGTATGCAGTCAATTACCATTCAGTGTTTGGAAGCACTTCAGTTTTTGCATAGCCTTGGACTAATACACTGCGACTTGAAACCAGAGAATATTTTGGTTAAAAGCTATAGTAGATGTGAGGTGAAGGTCATCGATCTTGGAAGTAGTTGTTTTGAAACAGATCACCTTTGTTCTTATGTTCAATCAAGGTCCTATCGTGCTCCTGAGGTTATTTTGGGACTTCCATATGACAAGAAGATTGATATCTGGTCTCTTGGCTGCATCTTGGCAGAACTTTGTACTGGCAATGTAAGGACCAAAGATGATTAATGTAGTTTAAAATGGCATAAAGTGTGATAAACAGTTGAGTATTTAGTACCAGAAATTTATCCCTTGAGCCATAAAATTTCTCGATGTAAAAGTTACATTGCTTTTTCTACTACCTCCGGTCCAAAGGTTTACTTTTCTGGAAGTTAAGTTCCCCACTTGAATTTTGTTTAAGCAAAATTATTTGTTTCTCCTTGATGATAGAAGTTTCATGATTGCACAGACTTGGATTATCCTTGTAATGAAGTGATTTCAAACTTCTTCCCAGGCTGAGGGCTGTATAGCTTTGTGTTATGTTTGTTTTATTTGAGCAATGATCTTCTATCATACTGATTATTCATATATTTCCTTCTGTTATAAAAGTTAGTTGTTCTGTTGTGGTTCAGATTGTTTATGTTAAAATGGGGATTTTTGTTTTTGCACCATTCATGAACCCGATGACTGTACATCAGAACACCATATTACATACACCGACTTTGTTTGCAATTGTGGGATTGTTAGTTTTTGGTTGAAAGTGGTTGTAGAATTTCTCTGTATTATTGAGAGTGCTTTCTTTTCTTTGTTAAATACTTTAGTTTTATATTTCTTCTTCAGTGGTGCTAAATTAAGCATTTTGTAGGTCCTCTTCCAAAATGATTCACCTGCAACCTTACTTGCTCGGGTGATTGGGATCACTGGTCCAATTGATCAAAGTATGCTTGCAAAAGGACGGGACACATATAAGTACTTCACTAAAAATCACATGCTTTATGAAAGGAATCAGGTAAGAATTTTATTTCTAACTTTGTGTACCAAATGGACTAGGCATCAATCTGGAATATTGATGTTCATTATTAGCTAGTCCGTAGGAGCCAGGGCTATTATGTAGCAAGTTAAATTAGATGTTTCGAGTCTGGCCTGGACTGCAAGTTTTATTATTAGTAGTTATTAGAACCTGCTTTTATTTTTTGAAGAGATTATTAGAACCTGCTTGAAGCCTCAAGTCAGTTCAGAATATTTTCATTTATCCAATAGCTTAGAAGAGATTCACAAAATCGACTTATGAGTATTGCTCATGCATGTTAGCTTCTTGACATTTTAGTTCTTACCTTATTATATTAAAATTGCATTTGCCTCTGCATTTTTTACTTGAATGATTGTCAGTAAATATATTGTTTATTAATGTACAGGAAACCAACCGGTTAGAATACTTGATTCCAAAAAAGACATCCTTGAGGCATAGATTGCCAATGGGAGACCAAGGCTTCATCGACTTTGTTGCTCACTTGCTTGAAGTCAACCCTAAGAAGCGGCCCTCTGCATCTGAGGCCCTGAAGCATCCATGGTTGTCATACCCTTATGAACCCATATCATCTTGAAATATTAGGAGGGTTCTTTATGGTGATAATGTCACCTACCCTAAGTTGGGTTAGGTTCATCGTTTCAGAGTGAAGGTCACACTGATACATCCTCACTGCTTTTCATTATCTATTTTAAAGATGAAATGGAAAGAGTTGTGCCCTTCCACATTCATGCATACTGCATTGGAATTTGGAAGGTGTTTTGGTTTTGTGGGAAATGTCTGTCTCCTTCCCCTAACCAAACTGTATTCCAGTGACAAACCATATTCGATCAAACGATGTAATTTTGCACGCACGGTGTAATGTTAGGTTGCTGCTTTCTTTGTTCTGCTGGACAGGGAAATCTTAGAATCTTATTGTACATGGTGTGTGATAATTCTTTTAGGCTATCTAGTAATATTTTTGTGATATAGATACTCAATCCAATTTTGCATGGCGTGTGACACCACAGTTGGGAGGGGGCACCAATCAAGATTAAAGAAAAGCTGCTGACAATGTGAATCATTTAAGACGTGCTTGCCTGGAACATGAAACTCAAATTGCCTGTACTTACTGTTGGGAGCAATCAAATTGTATCTTGATAGTGTTAAGGAAGGAACATTGTGTTTGGTTTTACTAACAGTATTGGGGATTTGACATTATTAAGCATTGGCATTTAATTATTGTTTTTGCGGAAAGCTTTCGGAAGACATTTGGTTTGAGAAAATGTTTTTATTATTTTTATTTTCATTTTCATTTTTCTCCATAAAAATATCATCTTGTTTTATTTTTGAAAGTTTAGAAAGAAAATAATGATTTTTTTATACAAATATTTAAAAACAGAATGCAACAAATAAATTTTTTATAATTAAATTTAAAATACAAGATATTTTTTCAAATTAAATGCTTGCATGTGAATCTGTTTTGTTTTTTTTTTCCTTTCCGCAATTTTTTGCAGCTAGCGTTGTTCTTTATTAACATTTTAGTTGATGTTAATACTTTTTTAAGTTTCATCAGAATAGGAACACAATTTATTCAACGTCACTAAAAACAAGCATGATTAACCATGGGACAACTGCGGAAACATCTGTTCTTATTATGCAAGAAAATTAAAGGCTTGCCTTTTCTTTTTCAGCACTATACAGTAGGATGACTTAAATAATATTTTTAATTTTATAAATAGAATTTTTTTATTTCAATCTTTTAAAGATTTTTGTTTTAAATTTATTTTTAAACAACAGTAATAAATGATAATTTAATAATAATGTTGTTAGTTTATTAACTTGTTTTATCAAAGTAATTTTTTTATAGTGATGTAGACACATAATTTTTTTTTAATAAACTGTTTTTAAATATCTTTGTTCAAAATAGTTAATGATATTAAATTAAGATGAAATATTTAAATTAAGTTAAAAAAATTATTTATGATTGTCTTATAAATTTTTTTGTGATAAATTAATAAATTATTAATATCATTTTTACGTCATTTATTAATATTGTTACTTGAAAGTAGAGTTGGATAAATGGATAGTTTGTCTGTTTAGATTCATACCCGTTTAAGTCTGTCAACCTAACTTGTATATTAAACGAGTTTTATTTTTTGTGACCTGCATCTGTCACATGTAACTTGCGGATAAATAAGTAAGCTCGTGACCTACATTAAATATGAATTTAATCCCCAAAAAATGGATCTTTTTATTTTGATTATTCAAATTTAAAGTTTTGTTTTGTTTTAGTCTTTGGTGTTAAATAATTTTTTGGTTTTAGTCTTTGTTGTTTGTTAAATGATGATGTAGCAACACCATTGACAACTCAATAACTTATAACATCATCAAAGAATTTGATAAAATAATTATGTGTAATTTTTTTGTTAAATTATGTTTTTAAATAATTTATTAACTAATTTGACATCAATAACTATTTTGGATAAATAAGACTTTAAAAAACCTAGTTTACTTTAAAAAAATTGTAGAGATTGCCCTATTAAACTCCTTGATGACGGTTAAAGTTGTTGTGACGAGATCATTTAATATTATTACTTCACGATAGAGACTAAAACAAAAAAAACTTTAAAGGACTAAAATAAAAAAAAAATATTTTTCAAGGACCAAATTAATATTTAAGACAAAAATAATTATTAGTTTAGGATAGACGGGCAGTTATACTTGATATGAAGGGATACCAATGACTTAAATCTAACAAAAAGATATAATATCTTATAATATGATAGATTAAGCTTTGGATTTTTAGAGATAGGAGAGAATTTTAATTTTAAAGGATGTTTATTGAAAAAATAAATCCCTTTATGTGAGTTAAAAAGTAGGCTTAAATATGTTTTTTATACATGTATATAGTCTATTTTAATTTTACTACCTAAATTGTTGTTTTTTTTATTTTTAATATCTCATATTTTTTATGTTCCATTTTACTACCTATCCTTAGTCTTGTTTTATTAAATGATGACATGATAGATAACTTGTAAAAAAATTCTACTAAAAAATTTGTTCAATAACAACAGATAAATTCAATCAGAAACAATAAAGTCAAATAATTAGTGATGACATTATATGTGACAAACACTCTATTAAGAAAATCTAACTAAAAATAATAAAGTTAACTTTTAATACATGATGTAATATAGGTACTATGTTAGAAAAATCCAATCAAAATAATTTTCAACATCAACAGAAAAATCTAATAAGAAATAATAAAGTTAACTTTTAATACATAATATATATTTTTCTATTGTTATTGAATAATTTTTTTAGTTAAATTTTTTTTTATGAATCATCTATCACGTTATCACTTAACATAATCATATTAATGGTGAATAGTAAAATTGAATATAAAAAAAGTAAAATAATAAAATAAAAAAGTTAATAATTTAAATA
>JAMLFT010007249.1:0-15062 GCA_026544285.1 Pachyrhizus erosus
GATAAAATAAATATTTTGTGAGGAAAAATTTAAAATCAGTAAGAGAAAAACATAATTGGTTTATAGGATTTTCAGAAAAATTTAGAAATAAAAAAATAATTGTTAAAAATTAAAAAAAAAAAAGTAAAAGTAAAATAAAAAGAAGAAAAAGAAAAAAAAAATTAAAAAGGGGCGGATTAGGATTCGAACCCAAGCCTTGTAAGGAGAGAAGAGAAGAGAAAATGCGTCTCCAACCAACTGAGCTACTCATCAAGGGTGACATAAAATTAAATAAAATAAAATAAAAGACATAAGTGTTGGGTTAAATGGAGAAATAAAAATGCGAAACATAAAAACGGGCGGGACAGGTTTGAAGTGAGGAATGTGTAGGTTGAAGTGAATTTTGGGACGCATGGATTGTCGTTTGACCGCTAGACTCATCGCTGAAAACATATGCAAATTAAAAATACATAAGTTGACGTTAAAAACGTGAAACTATCATTAAAGCTGCTCGCTCAGCTTCTTCCCCTTTAGTCATTCACTCTGCGTCTTGTCGTCTTACACCCATCCCTACCACCATTGCTCGAGGCTTCGCCCATAACCTGCAAAGCTAGTAGGTGTGAAAAGAAGCGTCGAATGTAGTATATAAAGGACATGGATGGTGAAGAAAATGCAGAAGCATTTGAAAATCTTTTAAACCAATTCGCCTTGAATTTTAGGTATATGGTTAGAATTTCCATCCAAAAAGCTTCGTTACATCTCAAGATTTCTTTTGGTTCCATTAATTTGAAGAAAGGAGGGAGGAATCACAAATTCGTGTGGTCGTCGGAGCTTTATCGGAGCCTTACCGAAAAATTTCAAAAAAGGTAGGAGGAGTTGTTTATTCTTTGATTTTTCTTCATGAGTTCATTCATAAACATATCTATTGTGTTTTCACACTCTTAATTAATTAAAATCCTCACGAAAATGGTGAATTTGAATTTTTGAAATTTGTGTGCCTCCATAGATGCCCGACTTGATGTTTCCCTGGTTCGTGATTAAATTTTGAATATGGATACATCCTGTAACATTATCGAAAGGAAACAGGATTGGGATAGAGAATTAGAGAAAGTGAGAGGGAAGTTCGAGGGGAAGAACAAAGAAAGGAAGAAGAAGAAGAAATATGAGGAAGAAGAAAATAAGAGGGGTGTGAATAACAAGTAGGAGGGTGCAAATAGGAAAAAAAATTAATTGTAATGAGCAAACAAATAAATAGATAAAATAATATATTTAATTTTATTCGCAAAACTGTGGGTAGAGTAAGTAAATAAAAAGAAAATTTTTATGATATTACCAAAATACCCTTAGGTTGAAAATTATTTTTATTAGTATAAATCGAGAGAAAGGAAGACATGATATTTGATATATGAGACTAAAATAACTATACCATTCTTAGAATTAGAAAGTAGTGAAAAACCTTAAAAATAAATTTTTGTTCCAAAATGACCAAAATACCCTTATATTAATAGATTAAAAGTTATCACTGCTTTAGGTCATTCTAAATTCAGGTGAAGATAGTTTAAGTAATCCCTAAATGATATTAGGTATCTCTATGACATTTCTAATGATTAGAAATGTCACAGGGAATCCTTAAAGGAAACCTTTTTTTATGAAATAAAAATTTTATCTCTGTTCTCTTTTTATGATATATTGTTTGATTATTGTGATCATTGGTTGATGTTTTAATTTTCTAAGATGTATATGTGTTGAATTGTTAGTAGAAATATGATCTAATACGTCTACTGTTGATAAAGGTTATATATTCATAATAACAATCCATGTGAGATAGTAAATGATAGAAATAAACCTAGGATAGAAGACAAACTGAAGAATGTTCAGACAATGATGATAATGATAGAATGATTGTAACGTAAAGATGAAAGATGGATGTTATCCATAGATATCTAAACATGTCATTAGTACCAAAATAGAATTGACAGTAAAGTTGACAGATGAAATAAGGAAGGTAGATTGAGTTGAAAATCCTAACGAGTGAGAAATTAGAATGGGGATTGCAAAGGTTGACCATAGAAGGTACCTGAGGAATGTATGCAGGTTCTAGTGAGACCTTGGGGGTAGATAAGGTGTCAAGTTGTGAACCGTTCAGAGTGAGGAGGGTGTTATAGAACCGACTTGGCATCCTTGACAAAGCAAAACATACCAAGATTCGGTTAAGAGTATCTTGGACCCAATACCAGGTAGGATATGAACTATCAATCGTCAACCTAAGATTGCAAACATAGACTATTATTGACACGCTTATGTAAGTCCTCCCAGAGTCAGTAATATTGGAAGTTGCGAAGGGCCCTAAATTGAGTAGAATCCTTAATTAGGCATGTTACGATGAGATGAATTTCTACGTTAGCTAGAAATCCTCCATATATATGTATGTGTTTGCTCAAGGATAAATGACTTACTCCTACAACCCTCCATATTTTTTCAAATATAGATGACAGAAGAATTTCAACCCTTGTTTCACCTATCGATAATACCTCTAGAAAGGAGATGAACTTATGATAGAATTCAAGGAGATGATATTTTTATGGGTTATGTTAGGTTTGCCTTTAGTCCTACCAACATCATAGTCTCATGGCAATTTCATCACATAGATATACCTATGATTCTATCTCAGACACCACCACTTAAATTCACTGGTGTTTCTACAACACAACAACATATCCAAAGTTTTCCTCGCCCACAATCTTCCATAGGGTTAATTCGAGCAGGAAATCAAAACAGAAGAGGAGACTCCACTAAAGAAGAGGATCCTTCTAAAGAATTTGACTAGATATTTTGAATACAGAAGATTATCTTAAATTTCATCTTTGTTTTATCTACTGAATATTCTAGGAATGTAATAATGATACTTATTCCATTATCCAATCTATATAATATCTGATTATGTTTTAGATAAATCTAGGTCGAATAAATATGTATAAAATTTTATGTTCCATCAAATTCTAATTCTCCTAAAGGATTAGATTTAAAATTTACTAGCAATCAAATTATCCAAATATAATTTCTTAAAAATTAAAGTGAATAAAAAGAGACGTTACATATGACAATGCGAAAATTATAAGATTAAAAACAACAAATATAAGTTTTATAAGAGTACATAAAAGATGAAGATTTAATGTTATAAAACTATTTAAAAATATCATGTGACTTTTGAAAATCATTCATGAATTATATGTTTTAATCTTAACTATTTGTAATAATATTTAATGATTGATATTTATTCCTTTCACCTACATTATAAAAAAGCTCTCTCACTAGATAAATCTAAGTCATATATTTAGAGAGAGAATGTATCAAATGAAAAAAACACTTTTTATTAAAAGAAATAAAAAAGTATAAATTTAGATACTTAAATCTTATTTGAATGGTTAAACGTGCACACAGGTACATTAAGCATTAAGCACACAAACACTAATTAAACACATTACACTAAACATTCACAACATTAAGCGCACACACAATACACATTAGACACTTAGACACATTGAGCACTAAACATGCACACACAACACTAATTAAACACACTATAATTAGCATACACAACATTAAGTGCACACATTAGGCACATATTGACACACACAAAGTGTACATGTACACACACACTCTAAGCACATTAAGTGTATGCATGCACACACAATAAGCATGCATAGAGGCACACATAAACATTCACTAACACACGCATATTAAGAACACACTCTCTCACAAAGTACATGTTGTTAGGACAAAGGACAATTGAGGATTCTAATTAAGTTTTGATTAAAATAAATAGTTGAATAAGTTTTTCCATAATAAAACTAAGCACACTTTAATTATAAAGAAGAGACAAATTATATCATCTTACTCAAATGATGGCCAAATACAATGTTTTATTTATTTGTGGTGTTATGAAAAAATAGATTGCATAGTTTGATGTTGTTTATAGGAACTAAAATGTAGTAAAGTCTTATGAGTACAAAAATCATATCAAGAAAAATTTAACAAAAGTTAGCACAAACAAGCTCACCTATTTCATCAGTAAACGTGTTTATTTGTCACCAAGAAAGTAAAACAATGTATTTGTCTACATAAAAGCTAGCATGTTCTCTGTGGCACGACAAAAGTACAAAAAAAAACTAGATAAGCAAGTTACTTTATCTTATTAAAGTGACAAGTTAATGAAAAAGATTTAATGCAACATTTAATGTTTCCATATTCACTTTCTCTCAAAAGAATATGAAAGATAGTACAAGGCAATGTTTTTTCAATGGTTATCTTTGAAGACTATCTATAAATATTAGAGTGCTAGATAACAATAAGAGAACTACTTAGATTATTGCTTTATTTTAAAACACTTTCCTTTCTCCCTAAGTGAAAACTTTTTAGTAAACAAGACTAGAATTGAAACTTGTATGTTTGTCTTTATAAGATGAAGTAGTCAGTGAGTCTTTACCTTAACTTTTTCTAAGTGAAAATGTGAAAGCTTGATAAGATTTTATTAAAATAATACTTGGTGTGTTTCTTGAAAAAATAAGTAAAATAAAAAAAATATCATTGTTAGAGCTTGAGGAGACTTGGAGAAATAATATTAATATTTGTATTTGCTTTAGGGAAATCTTGGTGGTGTAGCCAAAGACTGAATGTAGTCATGGGATAGAGACAAACCAATATAAAAAATTTTGTTTTGATATTCTCTCTTCATCTCTTTTATATTGTGTTTTAAGATTTTTTTTCAAATTATATTTAGTTTGATAAGACTTGAATGTTGTTTTTTCAAAAGAGATAAAACAATAATCTACAAAGATCTTAGTTCATCAATTATTTGATAAGATGAAACATTGTTTACAAAATAGATTTATGAAAAAATCTCAAAGCTCAATTTAACTCTTTTTTTTTTTGTGTTCTACACACACTAGCACACATAGACTCAACAAATTGTAAAAAAGAAACATTTAAATCTTCATCCACCTTTAGACTAGAATACATTCCTAATTTAGTATCCTTGCTCGTTAAGACAATCAAACTTTACAATGACAATCAAAAAGAGAAAAAGAGAGCTAAAGGATCTCTATGACTAAGACTTTTAAACAACAACACTTCATCAATTATGTTGCCATCAAAAATATTACTAAATAAAAAAATATTTTCATCTATTGACTCCATCAAGGAGAAAGTCCATTCTTCTCATTATATAATCTACAAAATTCCAATTAAGTGAATCATATACTTTTTTAAAATAAACCTTTAGAATTAAACATTCTTTGGTCAATATTTTTTATCCGATCAATAATTTTATTTACTACTAGTACCCCATAAAAAATATGCCTAAAAAATTAAATTGATTTGAAGAAATTATAAAATCAAGCACCTTCTTTAACCTAATATGTAACACTGTTGAAGTAACTTTATAAATTGAAGTAACCTTATTGCTATAATCATTCAATCCTTAGGGATGATTTTTCTTATGGACAAGAGCAAGGAAAGAAGAAGTAATTCGTTTTTTATTCTGCCTCCTGCAAGAGGAAATGCAAGCTTACAAAAATTTTAGTTTCTGATTGGTTAATAATATAAAAAAAATTACACACATAATAAAAGAATTATGTTTTTCTACTCAATATTTTATTCGATAACTGGAGACTAGGTCATAATGAATTTGCTAAACATCTAATCAGTAGAGTCATACTCATACATTTTGACTAATCTATACGAGTCAAAAAGTTGGTCTTTGACGAAGACTCCATTGCTACTTTTTTAAATTTTATTTTTTATTTTTCATCTTTTTAACTTTCGACAAACCAAATAACAAATTCATCTTCTCAATCTAATAACACCTTGAGCAAAAACAATGTGAAGTTGATAGCGCATTAACATACCCCATTCCTCAGCATCGTAAACATAAAAATGCATATATTTAATATTACAAGAGAACCCCATCACGAACATTCTATAAGCATTCTTATGACAACATCACTTGTGCGACAACCTAACTGAGTCATTTTTTTAAATGATAAAAAAAAAATTATTGTTAAAAAATTACAAAATAAATATAATAAAAATTTAATTCAGAATAACATATCTTACATATATTTGTAATAGATTTTCCTTGAAAATGGTTGCCTAGGATTCATTTTTGTGTATGGATTTTACAAGTACCGTAAAGAAGCGATATTTGCTAAGTCAAACATGTTGAACTGTAATCCAATTTAATATATAAGTCGGTTGACATTGCTCAAATGAACATTCTTGAACTAACATACCAATTAAGTGAGTGGATAAATAAAGGAATTGACTTGGACACTATTTTTTTGTCTTTCTCTTTTGTGAATCTGTTAACTTTGATAGATTGATTTTGTGTATATCGACATGGCAACGATCTCATGCATGCAACTTGAAGTGAATTACCCGTGTTAATGAAGACATACAAATTATTAGAACCTTTTCACTATCTTTATTCATAACTTCTTTTAAGAAATGGTTGGTTATTTATCAAGTGGATGACATTGATTTTTTTATGGATGAGCTTTAATTTACAGCCAAACACTTTCTAAGAGATATTACTAACTAGTCACTATATAACTCAATCATGATGTTTGGCTTAATTGGCAAACAAAGCAACTCAAATATATTAGGTATAAAGTAAGGATAAGAATGATATATTTTTTAACCAAGTAAATTATTATACTTTTATTTGAAGTTTATTTTTATTTAAATTCTTGGAAATGTTAAGTCTAAAATAAATCGTACGATGGAGTTTCTCTGAACTAATTAATTACAACAATTTTTAAAGTAAATGATTTTATTTAAATTTTATCTTATAAACTCTTGAAATTGCAAAAATACTAATGAAATTATATTAATAGATAATTAATATTTAGATTAGTTAATATTTTGATAGTTTATAAATATTAAATAATAAAAGTATATATTTAATTAGAAAAAAAAATGTATTCATAAGATGAATGAGATTTTTATGAATTACGAGAGAAAATCAGCGTGATAAGACTTATTTTTTAATAAAAAATCTTTACTTATAAAGTTATCAATCAATTAATTAATAATTTTCTTTTATTTTTTAAGAAAAATAATAAGCATTAGTAATATTTTTAGAATAAACAATATATGCATTAATAGTGTAAATATTTATAATAATATCATTTAATCATAAATTATTATAAATGATAAGTTTATTAATTTTTATAATAATTATCTTAAAAATCATATTACAGGAAAAAAAATTATATTGATAACGCAAGTATATGAAACTGATATTTTTAAGAGACTTACGAAGTAATAAAGTCTAAAATGAGGGGTTTGCATATTTCACCCTAAATTCATCTATGTTACTTATTAGTGACTAATTTTATAAATCAATATAAGAATTTTCAGCAAGTTTTGACTTCACTAGCACACCTCCAAGGAAACTTTCAAAGAGGTCACCTATCTCAACAAAACTGTTTCAAGTCAAGGATGTTTAATTGTGAAATTTTTAAATAATTGAATATTAAAAAATATATGCATCTTATTAGTATAAATAGTAGTAATTAATTTTTTTAAGTTATCCTCAATTGTGTAATATTTTCGAAGTTGCATCACTTTTAAATCCTTTTTATGCGGATGAATATTTAATTCATTGATGTATTCATCTTGTTAGAAATGTAAAAAATTACTCATTGTCCCTACCTCATTGCTTTTGTAGCAAGGATCACTCCCTACTCTTATAAGTATTTGAGATGTTACAGTTACTTAAATTAACTTTATGTATACCTATGTCAACTACAACAAAATATTTTTAAAATTGACTATGTCTCATGAGCTAGCTTAATATAAAATATGAGTTAAATTAATAAAATTTATGTTAAAAATTATTTTGATTTAATTTAATATAATATAAAATATATTTAGCTAGACTTGGATAATTAATGCATGAGGGTCAAAATCACCTTTTTGCTTGAAATTTAAATAATGAAAAAAATGTATACCATATAATTTTTTTTCTCTTTATTATTAGTTTTTTAATTTCTATTTTTTTTGTGGTAGAATAAACTCCTAACTTGTTTTGTAACGTGTTTTTAAATTTTTTGTTATAGAGTTCACATTTTATTTTTTTGCAATGGACTTCATTAAGATTTGTAATGTATTACTTATTTAATGTATTGATTTAACATAGGACAATGTTATTATCAATCATTAAAATAATATAATTAATGGGTTAGGAATGTAATTACCTCACAAAAATAGTTTTAGAGTTGGCAATTTGAATTTAACCCAATTAGCGAGCTCAAACAACCCAAAATTTAGATTAAATCGCTGAGGTGAACTCTTAAATTATAATCCAAAAACCAAAAGGCAACCCTATTAACCTTTTTATTTTATTATTTTCTTTATCTTTTCCTCTCTCAATATATATATATATATATTAAACATGCTTAACTTTTGTATTTGTTTTTAATCAGGATTAATTTGGCTTTCTAGTTTGTTATAGGACTAGATCGGGCCATTAAAATCTCAATACCAAGAAAATTGGAACCAATTTGATCCAACTTAATTTTATACTCTAGCCTAACAAGTCTAAGTCAGACCTCCCGATTTATCACCTTTAAATATTATTAAGTATATTTTTTAAAAAAAATTCCCAACCCATTTAACTTATAGGTCAAGAAAATTAGGCTTGATTAGAAAATTAGGCTTGATTAGAAAATTATTAACTTACAATCTAACTTAACTCAAAATATAGCATCATGAACCAACTCAAATAAATTAGATTAACCTATTAAAAATTCTAAAACGAAAATATTAATAAAACTATATACTTAAGAATTTAGAATTAGTCATATTTTTAAAATTATATATATAAGATGTCAAATTTATTATAATGAGATTCAATATACGTAAATAATGTGTGATATGTAATACATGATTATATGGATGACATATAACGCGATACATCGTATGTTTATTACATCATATGTTAACCAGATTTCTTTAATGATAAAAACTAAAGAATACATACAAAATATTTTAAGGACTAAAATGATTAAAATATTGTTATAAAGTCTAAAAAATAAAATGTCCAAGAACTAAAAAAATATTTAAATATTGTGTTTCACTATATTATCATATTAATATCTTAAAATAATTTGTACCATAAATTCAAACTAAATAAAAAACACTACGAAGCTTTTGACTCTTTTCACCGGTAGAAAATTAATTGGTATAATTTCCAATAAAAAATATACATTTCAATAATTTCGTTTAACATTATCATAACTAATAGTTGCCAACCCTACTACTCTAACACTAAAAATCACACATACACTTTGTCTAATTCGCCAAAGAAACTTATCTGTTACAGGTGGTGTTTTGAAATCAAATTCTCTCTTTATAAAAGATAGAAGAGTGCCAATCAAGGATTTAGAGAATTAAAGAAGAGACTTTTGGTTGTTTAATTAACACAACGGGTGCCAATATTATCTTTGAATTTTATATGCCATAAGGTCGTGATGTCTTTGTTAAGTCTCTTTCCATTAGAGACAAAGTAGGTGGTAATGTGACAAACTCAGCATCTTACTTTGAATGATTAGTGGGCAATAATAGCACAAGGTGCCAATATCCAACCCTTCATCTCCAATTTCTTCGAGACAGAGTTCATGCCCCTTTTGTGGTACGTATAGATTAGATTAGATTAGATTATCTATTTGCTATCATAACATCATGCACCAATATCGTTTTGACATAATTAAATGGAGCTTTAGCGATAATGCTTCTCAAAACTCAATATCATTAAGGATCGATATGCCAGCAAATAAGATGGGTAATCTATGGAAAAGAATATAAACTAACTTTAATTTTATAAAATAAACTCCGATAAAAGAGAAAAGGACAAAAACAGGAATAAGCATTTAGACATGATGGATGAACATTAGGACGAATTTAAAAGAGCAAACTTCATTATCCCTATAATTTTGTTTCCTTTTATGTCTCAAAACTATACGTACAGATATAGTTTGCCTTTGCTTTACTCTTTGTTTATACGCATGATATTAGATTAAAACAGCTTAAACAAGAAAAGCAAAATAAAAGCTTTGAAGAAGTCATAGAAAGGGTAAGTGTATGAAAAATTAGGATTGAAAGTGATGGTAATGAATAACAGTGGTCCTGCGTCGTGGAGGGTCATATCGCAAAAGACTTTTATACAATGCCGGATGATTTGGTGCCAAAAGTTATGTTTGAAAATGAAATTTAGGTTATGCTGCTAGGATGATAATGATCAATTGAAACAGCCAGACGATTTAGTAGAAAAAATTCTTTCATGTATGAAAAGTCTCAATTTTATTTAAAGTTATTAATTATAGTGCTTTATGTTTAATCAGCATAAACTAAATGCTTAAAATCTATTCTTCTGAAATAATTAATTGTAAAACAGTTCCCTTTAAAAAAAAAACAGTTAATTTAATTTTTTTTCTAAAAAGGTCAATTTTATCTATAAATATTATTGGCTCTCAAAAAAATTATAAATATAATTAAGGTTAAGTTAAATTACAGGTCCTGAATTATTTGATAATTTTTAATCAAATTCTTAGACTATTTTTTAATTAAATTCCTAAATTTATATTTTTTAAATTAAAAAATATTTAGGACCAATATAAAAATAATAAATAATTAAAAATTTTAATTAAAATCATTATTCTCTACAAATTAGTATTTTTTTTATCTTTACATGTTAACCTGTTCACCTCTACGTATTATATGCTCAGTATATTAGCTTACAGATATGAGAAAAATGACAATTAAAAGTTGATAATTCTTATTTAAGTCTTTTAATTATGATAATTTTTAATTAAATCTTAAACTATTTTTTTTATTGAATCTCCAAATTTATATTTATTTTTTATGTACCTGTCATTAATGGCAAGAACTTAATTAAAAAATAAATATAAATTTAATAATTCAACGATTTAGTTAAAAATTACTAAATAATTCAGGGATTATTGATTAATTTAACTTATAATTAATAAGTGTATGAAAAGTTTAAATTTATGCAAATTTTAAAGAAAAATATTGAGATATGTAGGCATAGTTAATTGAAAAGGATTTAAATTTAAAACATGAAAAAGAGAGTTAAGAATAAAACGTAGCATTCTTTAAGAGACTATAAACTAAAATACTAAGTCACTTTGAAGATAATATACTCTAATTTAATACATAGGAGTGAAAGAATCGACATCTGGGAAAGAGAAAAAAAAACTAATACAGAATTATAAATTAAAAGTAATTATTTTATTATATAAAGCGCATGAGATTTGGAGAAAAAAATAACGTGATAAGAAAATATAAATTAATTATTTTGGAAGTATATGATTAAATACCTCATATTTAATCCGGAATAAAATATGCATTTCAATGTAAAAAGAAAATTAAAATAGTCCATAAACTGAGGGATTTTTAAAAATATGAAAAAAAAATCCAAAAATCACATGTTTGAAGGATGAGAAAATTTGTGGATAATTAAGAGAGAGAAAAAATTATTTGTAGATTTGCACATAATTAAAAAATTATTTAATTATACAATACGAGGATAATTTTATAACATGTTAAACTCTATAAATGATTAATATTGTTGTAACTTCAACAAGTCTACTAAAGTATTGTAATTAAGTAGTAAAGTAAAAGTAAGCATGATTCCTATAATATTTTTTTTATCAATTACCCTTATTCACAATAGAACAGAATTAGATTGAAGGGGAGTTTTGTAAGTAAATAAATGAACACATGTAACAAGTAAGGCATCTTTATTTTTATGAAAACACAAAAGGTAGCAAAGAACAATTAATTAGAACAAGTGAAAGAAATGATAAAGAGATTAAATTCAAACTTCACTTTATTCCTTCTCACTATACATTATACATATAACCCGATCAAACCTAATTCAAGTTCCTAATCTCCAACTTATGTTGGATACTCTTCCAATTAAGATCCAATTTCTAGGTTTAATCATTTAACACTACCTAATTCCTTAGTATAACATCTAAATTGAAATAGACATCAGAAAATCAAGGAAATTCAAAGAGGTTTACATGAATGACTACATCTATTCCTAGATCTTCTATGCTCATGGTGATTAGCTGAACAAGCAATATCACATACTAATTTACTGTGTATACTTTACTATCATCCAATCATCTTCTAAAGAGCATATATAATTACTCAATTAAAGACAAAACTTAGATTGATAATCTAGAATCAATCATCCGCTAACAAGTACATTTAAACAGATATGAAAAATAAAAAGAGAAAATGTAAAGATAAAGCAAAACTCAATTGATTGATACCCAAAAGGAGTTGACCATTGATGTTTCCACACCTTATATCCACATATCTTTTTCTAAAATTAGCCTCCATAGAGTCATATTTTTAGGTTAGAAAATGTGAGAAAAAATTTGTCATATATATATATATATTTTCTCTTTTAACTATTTAGATCATATAAAACTAATTATTAGCTCCGATCCGCTGTAGTGATTACCTAGTGCTATAGCATTAGCATTCCAGCACTCAGACGCTGAATATCCAAAGATAAAACCCTCATTTTTTTCTTCCAATGATTTGGTAGTTAGATTTTTTACTATATAGGATTTTGCATAATTATTTTTTACTTTCTTTAAATCTTTTGATTGGCGAACTCTTTTACGCCTCAATGTCAAATCATTATGAAATAAAATGCTAAAATCAATTCAAAGTTTTATCTAAATTACCTAATAAAGTCCAAAACTAAACTAACATAAAGCAAAATTATGGTAACCAAATATGTTAGGAAGACTTTAAGATTTAATGTAAAGGTTTCTAATCCCACATTGGTTCAAAATGAAAATAATAAAAACTGCATTGTCATTAATGTTGTACGAGAATCATTAATGTTTTAAATTACTTGGAATATCTTTGTAGTTTTACTAACTTTTTTAAAATAAGTCTATCATTTATAAGTTTTTATAAACATGATGTTTATATTTTAAAGATTTAAATATGATTTTATTTCTTTCAATTTAGAATTTTTTATTTTTAGTTTCTAAAAAAATTAATTTTATTTTTGTAATTTAATATTTTTTTATTTTTAATTCTTATAGTCAAATATCTTTAAAAAAAATGTTAACAATAATATCTTTACAATATCATACTATTATCATCATACACTGCGTCAATAAATAATGATGTCATGAAGATATAATATATATCATGTTAACATAGTGTTACATTTTCAATGTCACGTCAATAATAATGTTATATCATTATAATATCAAAAGAACTAAAAATGAAAAAAAAATTATAGAAATTTAAAAAAAAAACTTACAAAGATAAAAAAAAAAAAAAAAATTGTTAGAATTTTTGTTATTTTTTTGTATTAGTTGTTTTAACATGACAACATTCTATTTTTAAATTATTTATGTGTTGATCTTATCTTATATCAAATTAATGATGATAAATTAATTTTAGAAGAACAAATTTTACTTTTTAGATATTTATGTGTTAATTCATCACATGTTTTATAAAAGATTTTAGACAAGAAAATATTAATATATTTATCATCTATGACATGTATATATAATAAAAAAAAATTGAGATGCTTCTCACATAACTTCTATTATATGATATGAATTATTAATTAATTGAAATATATTCTACACTTACAAAAAGCTATCATTATCATGTCTTAGACATAGTTTTTTAAAAACATGCAAAAAATTATAAGAAAAGCAACTAAATCAAGTGTTACATACATGGTGTTAAAAAAATTGTTATAATTATAAGAATGGTACCAAATTTATCACACAAAATTAATTGTAAATATTATATAAATAAAATTGTTATCATCTATTTATTTCATACTTCTTCTATTTTCATATTCCTTCATCCATCACATATGAAAGCAGGGATGTTTGTTTATAAATATTTTATATATAGAATTTGGTTCCACTATGACAAAAGTTAAAATTTAGAATAATAAGTTTATAATAATAATAATCATTTATTAGAAAAAAATAAGTTTTAATAATTTTATGATTTGTGTTATATACGTGCATTTATGTTATTATAGTCTCAATTATTTTGAGTTGAATTTATTTTATAATTAATATAAAAATAATTTTCATACAATTTTAAATTTTATTTTCACTCATTTAAAAGAGTAGACAAAATTCTATTATTTTTTATTATTTCTATCAATTCAAATAATATTTTTGAATCAAATTCTATCATTTTTAATAAATTATATGTTTAAAATCTTTTAATGAAATTCTTTTTGTTTTTATTTAAGTTCATTCATTATACTCAAGACTTAAATATTTATTTGCGTCTATGAATATGTCACTTTTCTTTTTATTTTTACTCCATGCATTTTTTTCATTTTCATCCTTATAAGTTTTTTTTAAAAAAATTGTTTCTATAAGTTTTTATTAATTCTTGTAATTTTTTTCATTTTTAATCCTTCTAACATCGTGATGATGTGTATTTTTGACATAACATTTTTACCTACATGACATAAGTGATGTGTCATTTTATTGATAAGACACTGATGACATAACTTGTAATGATATTATTATCATGATGTTTTCTTTTATTAACATGATCCATAATGACATTCAATGTATATCACGATGGCATCATCATTAATATTTTTTGTAGTAATGCTTGATGACAAGACAAAAATGAAAAGATGTTAAATTATAGGAACTAAATTTTAAAAAAAAAAACTACAAGAATTATAAATTAAAAAATGCTAGATTACAAAGACTAAAATAATATTTAAACCTATTTTAATGTTCTCTAAATGAATCTTTACCAACTAATAATTGCTAAAATGTATAAGCAAAATTGTTATTATCTATTTATATTATGCCTCTTCTCATTCTAAATTTTTTCATCCATAATATATGTTGGCATCAATATTTGTTTATATATTTTTTAGATATATAGTTTGACTCCATTGTAATATGAGTTAAACTTTAGAGTGAAAAATTAAAATAATGGTTTTTGATTGAAAAAAAATGAGTTTTAAT
>JAMLFT010007250.1:0-15061 GCA_026544285.1 Pachyrhizus erosus
ATAAATATTTAAAACAAATAAATAAATAATATAAAAATAAACATATAATTTTATTAAAAATTAAAAAATATTAATAATATAAAATTATTTTATTACATTATTTAATCATAATTAATCATATCAAGAGAGTATAATTATTCAACTCTTAAAATTATATGTTTATTAATTAAGAAATAAAATATTACATATTAGATAAATATGATAATGAAATAAGTTTGATTCTTTTAAGTTTTATTTATATAAAAAATGAGATAAGTTAAAATTTTTAAAATAAATTTATATTTTTGATATTGACTGAACAAAATGAAGTAGGAGAAGAACCTTGTCACATATATTTGAATTCTCAAACTCATTTTTAACGTGGTAAAACATTATTTATATGAGTTATAATTGATCCTTTTTCAAAATAATTACTTGTAGAGATCAAGTTTAACCACATATTCCTAGTAAAGAAAAGTAATTTCACGTCTAAATATGACAGGATTCAAGAACAAGAAAAAAGAAAAAAAAAACTATATTGACACAGTGACAAATGAACTATTTTTGTTCGCTTCAATTTTCAACCATTACAGCTGAAAACTTAAACTGCAGTGGGGTTGTTGTGAGGTAAGAAACTAAGAGGACGACGCGAAACCTTACAAAGAAACACGAAAACGCATTTGAAGAAACCATGAGAAGTGCTTCGACGCTTGCGTTTGATCAACGCGTTGATACATCTCACCAATATTAATTATTTGATTAATAAAAAAGGTATATCCAAACAAATCCATACAATTTGTTTCATCTCTCAAATTTCTCTTCTGAGGACAGTTGCACAAAGCAGATACATAGCATTATGTTCTGATTGCTAAGAGGCGGAGACATATGCCCACAATATTATGTCATCCTCGTATCCACTCTCCACGGCGGAGCCACCGTTTATTTTAGATACACCAATCAGCCAAACACAAATATAAATATATATATATTTTAAAAATAACATATCAAATTCAAGATTCATAATGGTCAATCTATATAAAAAATACTGTAATTCAATATTTTGTTAAAATAATTATAAGTGAAAAAACTTTTCTTTCAAATATTTGTTAGAACAATCTAACATCAGTTAATTCATACTATCAAAATTATATGTAATTCAATACTTTAGGTTAAATTAAAAAATCAAAAATAATTTTTTTAATAAGTGGATCCTTTCAAATTTTAAGAAAAATACTTAAATCGGTTTCATAATTATTAGATACCAAAGTCACAAGTATAAATAACGCCACTAAAATGGTCAAACGGGATAAAATTCTTGTCAATTAAATGTCCTTTTGAGTTATTAACTTTTCTAATTTACCTTCAATATATCGTGTAGAATTAATGAAATTATGAATTAAATCATAATATATCTAATTGAGTTTATCACTTCTTGTTATATATACATTCTTTCATAATTAAAGAAGACAAAACACAATAAAGGATGTATATAAATTGTTTAATCTAATTTAATATCGCACTCAATGTTACATAGTTGGATTGAATTTAATTCATTTTGTTATTTGTAAGTTAAGCAATTCAATTTAACCTAACTTGATTTTAATCAAGTTGAGTTGGATAATCAGACTGACTAATTAAAATAATAATATATTTTAATTTTTTAAAAAACAACAAATTAGTTAAAATATGTTTAACTATATTTTTTTTAATATTTTAAATAAAAAGTTATATTTTTAATCATTCTAATTTAAAAAATAATAATTATTTTTAGTCTCTATTAAAATTTAATGAACTAAAAAGTGACATTTTTTAATCCCTTAAATTTTGTTAGAAGAACTAAAAAGAATATTTTTTAAATTTAAAGGACTCTAAAATGTAAATTTTTATTTGAGATACTAAAAAAAATAGAATCCTAAATTTAAGGGATTAAAAATATAATTAAACCCTTAAAATATAATTAGCCAAATTTTATGCACACAATTCTTGTACCTCTTAATAGCTAGTTTAACCCATTTCATCACATGTATGTATATATACACTTTAAGGTAAGTTAAACTACTTAATGTGAGACTTGGAATCTTTTGGAATACTCAAAATACAACACTAAATTGTAACATTGCAATACCTAGAGGACCTGATTAATATAATTATAATTTGAGAGACTAAAATTACGTATTTACGATACTTAAGGAACCTAAATGACACAATTTTAACATAAATGACTAAAATTGCATAATTGTGATACACGATAAATAAAAATTATAATTAAGTCATTATTTTTTTATTAATATAAATATAGGTCAAGTTGAGAACTCGTTAATCCAATACCCAACCTAATTATAATTTGGTCAATCGAAATAAACCTAATCCAATCCATTGTAATGTAGTTGAGTTGAGTTTATCAAGTTTATGGATCAATACTAACCCATTTACACCCCGTAGGATAATAATAAATTATGTAGTATATGGCTTTGGATCTAACTTAGTGCTCTAAGCTTGGTACTCCTTAGAACATTTGGTGTCTACTTTTTTCGTTATTTTTATTATGTGTAAAATTTATGCCTAAAGACAAGTGTATCTTATGTAATAGTAATAGTAGACCTAAAATCCAAATATTGTACCTTAGAGATTAGTAGTGATTTTCAAATAATTGAATTAACATAACATGCATTATAATTTGTAAGGGTTTTGTTGTGACAATTATAAACTTGTAAAAAGTTTAAAGTAACAAAACACTAAAGGTTTTAATAAATTAAGAAACCTAGGATTATGATTTCAAGATCTTTATGCTCTCTTTAATCTCTTTTTCAATTAAACCCCAAGCATTCCATCAATTATTAATCTTGCCTCTTTACAATTGACTAATTGAATTAGGTCATGTTTTGAAAGTTATCTTCCTTATTTTATTTCCAATTGTTATTTAGGTCTAATTTAAGAGACGAATTAAGTGAAAGAGGTTAATTAACGATCTTAATTTGATTAGAAATGTTTGTTACTAGATTGTTCAAGCAAGTTCAAGAAACCAATTATTGTGCAAATTAATTAATCAACAATAATATATCATCAATAGTTAATCAATAAAGTTTTGGAGTGATCAAGAATAAATAAAATGTTGAACAATACAATAATTTAATTGATAAGAATTTTATTCAAATAGAGGGATTAAGATTCATAGATATGTCTTACATCAACCCTAAAGAAATTTAGTTAGTCATAGACATTGAAAAACTTAAAATCATATAAGAAAGTGTAAAAAATACAAGGGAGAAAAAATCTTTACAGGTTATAATCTCGTTGTGTTTTTTCACACTTGTTTCCAATCAATTGTTCCTTCTAAGGTTCTCACCTACTTGGAGAAAATGAAAATTGAAATAAAATAAAAGGTAAAAAAAAATAACTATGTCTTCATCCTATTTATAAGCATTTGTAGGCCTTCATTGTGCTAAGGTATGCACAATTATGCTTCGAGACATCTTCTCTTCTAGTTGCTTACATTGGTTGGGCCTTAATTAAACACAACTATGTATATCAGAATCATGGTCGTGCTTTGTTTTTGAAACAAGCGCTAACTTGTTTTGCGCAACCATATTTGTTAAGTTATTGACAAATGTATCAGTTCTTCAATAGTATTTGATAAGTAAGAGTGTCGTTTTTCCAAGTGACTCATGTAATACTTAACAATTTCACAAGTCTTTACTAACTAGAAATAATAAATGGAATGAGTAGGTAAAAATACAACAACATTTTGATTAAAATAAAAGAAATTAATTTTCAAAATATTTTTAAATCTTATAAATAAAAACAAGTTTAAAATAATAAAAGAACTCAAATGACAAAAATTATTGAGATTAAATTTTATTAAACACTATTCTCATTCACTACATGCACAACATTAGAAGTTTACCCATGTAAGTTTCTTCAATTGACTTGCTCTATGTTCTTCTTCACAAAAATGGAATCTAACAAATTTCGAAAAAGATAATCACAAAAAGTATATATAAAGCATAGTAAAACAACAAAAGCAAAATGACTAAAGGTGTTTACGATCTTTAAGTGGAAAAGGATACTACATCAACAAATGATGTGTACCACTGCATAGAATAATTTTTTTTCTGAAACGCAGCAGGTTGAAATGGTATTATATTTGGACACGCACACGCCGCACTTCATTGTTGAAGGATATAAACGATAATAATTTTCAAATTCTATTTTCGCTCCACCTTTCCCCACCCTCAATTTTCTTTTCGTCTTTAATTATAATGGATGCAAATGATTTGATTTTATCAAACTTTCTCCAGTCTAAACTTGTGTTATTGCATATTCAAACACAAATAGAATTATATTATCTGTGTTGTAAAAAGCAACAACAAATGTCAGTCTCCGTAGAGTTCTAGACAAGGTGATAAAATTAAGAAAAATAAATCCCTTTCGACTCTTAATATTTATTATTCGTGTTAAAAATTCATTTTAAAAGAATAAAACAAACTTTAATAAACAGAAAAAAATTAGTAATTAATTGAATTTCTGATGTGGGAACTAAAAAATCCCTTGTGAATTATTGACAGTAGTGTTTCCGTTTTTCTTCCCCAAAATCATTAGTTCTCCTTCATTCTCTTGTTTCTATCTAGTGTTACAACGGTAGAAAAGTCTTCATAGATAGAGAAATTAGATTTATTTAGTAGATTTTTATAACAAAATATATAATAGATATAATAAAAGATAAAATAATTAATGTCATAAAAATTATATAAATATTAAAGGAGTGTAACGATTGAAGTGGATGTGAGTTGTGGAGTTTAATTACTTTTTACATATGTAAAAAAAATAAAATATATATATGTATATATAAATAATATAAGACTACGGGAAAAAAACTAAACCGTTAAAGGTTCGAAGAGAGTGTGAGAATGACTGATCATATATCACTGGGTACTACCCAAAAAGCAAGCAGTTGAGAAAGGAGTGACTGCATATTCCTAGTTACTACATATTATCAAACCCAAATACTGTCAAACCGAACAGTTACTGCATATTCCTAGTGCAATAAATGGAACCCCATTTAGCTTCCTACCTTATCTGTATACGTGCCTATCGACGCCCCCCCCAATCATTTATTTGCCCACATCCTAAAAGAAAAATCACCAAATTTTAGAGGATGGAATTTTAAGCAAGGGTCACAAAAATTAGGTGTACTAGTAGTAAGGAGTAGCCTAGTTAGAGGTTAATGATACAAAGAAGGAAAATGAAAGTTAAGATGTGGACTATATGTCCCTGTTGACGTTTGGCATCCACATCTTCAAAGGACCTTGTTTATGTGTAATTTTACATAAAGCTGTCGTACGCCAAAGCTGGCTTGCCCTTTTAACTACTAGAATTCTCTCTCATGTGCCCCTGCTATCATCTAGCTCGTGCCTAGATTCCCAATGGACGCACTTGTCAAATAATTTGAGTATAATATTCTAGATCCCCAGCATCATCACGAGGGCATGCAGTATATCTGTAATTCTGTATATGACTGAATCTCCAAGTGTCAACCAAAAACCAAAATTCAATTCATTCTTGTTCTACAAGTCCCCTCCTGTCACGCGACATCACGTGACAGCTTGTACCTTTTTAAATGCATGGAAAAGAAACGAAAATGGAATTAACCCTTAATTAATAAATGGGATTCAAATTTCAAATTAGTTTAAAGAGAAATGGATGTATTGTTCTGGCACGTTAGGATGATTTGATTAGTATGGCCATGACTCATGGGTAAGTACCAAATTTAGAGTGATGCTATTGGTTTATGTTTGTCATTTGAGATGGGTTTGATTTTAAATAATACGAGATTCTCAGGACAAATGGACGGTGTCATAGATCGCATCATGTATGAACCAATTTTGCAAAATGGAGCAGGTTTTGTTTCCATGAGAAATGAGAATCCCCTCATGGCCTCTTTTTTTTAAGTCTGGTTCAGATCCTAAGTTAATTATGCTTGACAGGTTAAATTGGAGCAACATCTGAATCACAAGAGAGTGTAACACCCAAGTCCACCCCAAAAATATATTCTAAATAAAAATTCAATTCTAATCGAGATCCATGGCATATACCAGACCCTTTTATTAGAAAGTTTCATTTTACATTCGATGTTCTGCTACTAATTTTCACTGTTTTTCAAAACCAGGGTAAAGATGATTTTAGTAATAAATTATTGTAATGCGGACTTTGCATACTGTGCCTGCAGCAAAAGAAGGCATAACTTTACCCTGATTAAATGCACCGCTTTGGCTTGCTGCCACCACTGACCGCTAATTCAAAATAGATGAAAAAAGAAAAACTATTTATGATGTACTTTGTAAGTTCTATTTAACCAACGTTGGCACTAGCACTCAAGAACCCCCCATGGAGGGAATGAAAGATATATATATATATATATTTATATATATAATTAATAAAAAAATGTATAATTTGAAAGTGCTTTATAATAAGAATTAGGAAACAAATTCGTAAGTGAAAGAAAAGTGAGAAAATTAGTAATTTAAGAACTTCTGTGATTAGATAAAAGTCGTGAAATATTTAAGTTTAACATGATGTTACAGATAAAAACTGGAGTAATTCCTGTTTTAAGAAGAGAGTATCAAATCTGTCGTTATCATACGAAAACCGTATGTTTTTTTGGGGCCATCATTAAGATGTTATAAAATCATCAATCGCATAAGCCTAAATGTGTTAGCTCTTAAATCTAATTAGGCTTATATTTAGATCTAACTACATATACTTTTCAATACAAAATGGAGAGTCAGACTCAAAACTAGTTGGCCATGGGCAGAATGTGTCGTAGCAGACAAAATGCGCCTACCCATATTTTTAGGATACAATTCGTCTCATCCATATTACGAAAAAATCCAAGAGAAAATGAGAGCTTATTTTATAACAAGGCCACATCAAAAGATAAACGGTTGATATTGAAACAAAATTTAGAAAGAAAGGCACTCACCCACCCATCCCATTTCTGTTATGTTACTCATTCTCAAATTTTTAAAACTGTTATAATCCTTCTACCCACCCACCCCTGCACTCCACTTCATCATAAACAAAAATACTTATACACAACCCTCTAAAATTCCATTTCTCCTTGCAGAAACATCATGGCCTAGCTGTTTCTTGGATCCGGAGATTCTGGGGTTATTTTAATTTGTATATTATAACTCTTTTTTATTAAACACAGTAACCCACAAGACATGATTTGGTTCCTTCCCGTTGTTCCTCCCTAGGCTCAAACCTTTCTGCGTGTTCTTTCATTGGAGTTCGTAGCATAGTTGTAATGCCTGTAAATCCATGGACCCTCTTCTTCTTATGCATTTCCCTTTTAATTCCATTACATTCTTTCAAAGCTGCTGCAGTGAACCAACAAGGGGAAGCTCTTATATCATGGAAGAGAACCCTGAATGGATCCCTGGAGGTATTGAGTAACTGGGACCCAATTCAAGACACCCCATGTAGCTGGTATGGAGTGAGTTGCAATACGAAGAGCGAAGTAGTACAATTGGATCTGAGGTATGTTGATTTGCTTGGAAGACTTCCCACTAATTTCACCTCATTGCTATCCTTAAGCAGTCTGATCTTAACTGGAACCAACCTCACTGGTTCAATCCCGAAAGAAATAGGTGAACTTGTGGAACTCAGCTACTTGGACTTGAGTGACAATGCCTTGAGTGGCGAAATCCCAAGTGAGATATGTTACTTACCGAAACTCGAGGAACTCCATCTCAACTCCAACGACCTCGTGGGGTCCATTCCAGTTGCAATTGGGAACCTCACAAAGTTGGAGAAGCTGATCCTCTACGACAATCAACTCAGCGGCCAAGTTCCTAGCACCATCGGCAACCTTAAGAGCCTTCAAGTGATAAGAGCAGGAGGAAACAAGAACCTGGAAGGTCCTTTACCACAAGAGATTGGCAACTGTTCCAGTTTGGCCATGTTGGGTCTTGCTGAAACAAGCCTCTCAGGTTCTCTGCCACCAACTCTTGGCCTTTTGAAGAACCTTGAAACCATTGCCATTTACACTTCCTTACTCTCCGGTGAAATACCACCTGAACTTGGGGATTGCACAGGGCTACAAAACATTTATCTCTACGAGAACTCCCTCACTGGATCCATACCAAGCAAGTTGGGAAATCTTAAGAACCTCGAAAACCTTCTCCTGTGGCAGAACAACTTAGTTGGCACTATTCCTTCAGAGATTGGAAACTGCGAGATGTTGTCAGTGATCGACGTGTCGATGAACTCACTAACCGGAAGCATTCCCAAATCTTTTGGGAACTTGACATCACTGCAAGAGCTCCAACTCAGCGTGAATCAGATTTCAGGGGAGATTCCAGGAGAACTAGGCAACTGTCAGCAACTCACGCACGTAGAGCTTGACAACAATCTCATCACGGGTACCATACCTTCCGAATTAGGAAACCTTGCAAATCTAACGTTGTTGTTCTTATGGCACAACAGGCTACAAGGTAACATTCCCTCTTCCCTTTCCAACTGTCAAAACCTAGAGGCTATTGATCTGTCGCAAAATGGATTAACGGGTCCCATACCCAAAGGGATATTCCAGCTCAAGAATCTCAACAAGCTCTTGCTCCTCTCCAACAATCTCTCGGGTAAACTCCCCTCTCAGATTGGAAATTGTTCCTCCCTAATTCGATTCCGAGCCAACGACAACAACATCACCGGCAACATTCCCTCGGAAATTGGGAATCTCAACAATTTGAATTTCCTCGACCTCGGGAACAATCGGATTTCTGGAGTTATCCCGGAAGAGATCTCAGGCTGCCGGAATCTCGCTTTTCTTGACATACATTCCAACTTCATCGCCGGAAATTTGCCGGAAAGTTTGAGCCGGCTTAATTCGCTTCAGTTTCTCGATGTCTCCGATAACATGATCCAAGGTACATTAAATCCTACCCTCGGCGAACTCGCCGCGCTCTCCAAGCTCGTTCTCGCGAAGAATCGAATCTCCGGCTCAATTCCCAGTCAAGTCGGTTCTTGTTCCAAGCTACAACTTCTGGATCTCAGTAGCAACAACCTCTCTGGCGAAATCCCCGGCAGCATCGGCAACATTCCGGCGCTGGAAATCGCTCTGAATCTGAGCCTCAACCAGCTCTCCGGCGAGATCCCTCAGGAGTTTTCTGGTTTGACGAAGCTCGGAGTGCTGGACATATCTCACAACGTTCTCCGCGGGAACCTGCAATATCTCGCAGGTTTGCAAAATCTCGTGGTGCTCAATATCTCGTATAACAAATTCACCGGACGCGTTCCAGACACGCCTTTCTTCGCGAAGCTTCCGCTGAGCGTGCTGGCGGGGAACCCGGCGCTGTGCTTCACCGGAAACGAGTGCGGAGGGGATGGTGGCGGGAGGTCAGGGCGGCGGGCGAGGGTGGCGCGTGTGGCGATGATAGTCCTGCTGTGCACCGCGTGCGTGCTGCTCATGGCGGCGCTGTACGTCGTGGTCGCAGCGAAACGACGAGGGGACCGCGAAAACGACGTGGAGCTGAATGGAAAGGACAGCGACTCGGACATGGCCCCACCTTGGGAAGTGACGCTGTACCAGAAACTGGATCTGTCAATCTCTGACGTAGCGAAATGTCTCTCTCCTGGCAACGTCATCGGCCACGGACGATCCGGCGTCGTTTACAAGGTCGACATGCAGGCTACAGGACTCGCAATCGCGGTCAAGAAATTCCGGTTGTCGGAGAAATTCTCCGCGGCAGCATTCTCGTCGGAGATTGCCACGCTGGCGCGAATTCGTCACCGGAACATAGTGCGGCTACTGGGTTGGGGGGCCAATAGGAGAACCAAGTTACTGTTTTACGATTATTTACCGAACGGTAACTTGGACACGCTGTTACACGAGGGGTGCACAGGGTTAATTGATTGGGAGACGCGGCTCAGAATAGCATTGGGAGTGGCTGAGGGTGTGGCTTACTTGCACCACGACTGCCTGCCTGCTATCTTGCACCGGGACGTTAAGGCGCAGAACATTTTGTTAGGAGACAGATATGAACCCTGTTTGGCTGATTTTGGATTCGCTCGCTTTGTCGAAGAGGATCCCACTTCCTTTTCCGTTAATCCACAGTTCGCCGGCTCCTACGGCTACATTGCTCCTGGCAAGTCTATTTTCTCCTCTGTTTTACTAATAAATTATTTTTATTATTCATCTAACTAAAAACATACCATACCACTATTTCTAAATTTACATCCAACCTCCTTGTCAAATTTATCAATTAACCTAAGTAAATATATGCTAATTTGTAAATACTAGCTAAGTCTCATAATTTGTAAATAATTTTATGTTTTCGTTAAAAAAAATATTAGTAAAAGTCTATGGTGATTATTGTTAATTTTATTTAAGATGACAACGGGGAAATGTGATAGAAATTTGAAATTGTAGGTAGAGTTAGGGTGGGTCAATTATGGTGTGTGAGTTGTGAATGGGGACCGTACGGCCATTTATGCTGAAGGCTTTTATTGATTTGTTGTTTTTTTGGGCGGATTATTTGTACATCTCATGTACTTGGTGACACCAAGTAACAAATTACCTGCATGCACAATAATTACATATAATATTTCTATTGGGACAAGTAAAAGACATGATAGTGCTGGCACAAAAGCCCAAATGATCACGAGTCACACCCAATAATCTGATTAATCCTTGTTGAGCTACTTTACAGACAACAAATGTCTCTTACCTCTCTGTCTTCTTTACATATGGAGAGTATAATGTTTTGTTGGATTGGAATCTTGCAGAGTATGCTTGCATGCTTAAAATCACAGAAAAGAGCGACGTGTACAGCTTTGGTGTGGTCCTACTAGAGATAATAACGGGGAAAAGGCCAGTGGATCCATCATTCCCGGATGGACAACATGTCATTCAGTGGGTCAGGGAGCACCTTATGAGCAAGAAGGACCCAATCGAGGTTCTTGATTCCAAGCTACAAGGTCATCCAGACACACAAATACAAGAGATGCTACAAGCACTTGGTATTGCTCTCTTGTGCACAAGTTATCGTGCAGATGATCGACCGACAATGAAAGATGTGGCAGCATTATTGAGAGAAATTCGTCACGACCCTCCACCGGGTGCTGAGCCCCACAAGCCCAAACCCAAAACAACCGAGGCTTCGTCCTATTCCTCGTCCTCAGTGACCCCTTCTCAGTTGTTGCTCCTTCAATCTAGTTCCCATTCCTCATCACTTGCTTATTCCTCTTCCTCAGCGGCAGGCTACCACCCTCCAAGGAACCAACCCTCAATTCAAAATTAATGCCTCTCTCTTTTTCATTTAAGTATATTAATTACTATATTTTCATGATTTAGATCATGTTAGATATTTTGATTGGTTAATTAGTTAGTACTAGTCATTAACCGTAGTGTAATGTGGGAATTGTAAAGGTACTTTAAGTATCTGATTGAGATAAGGTAAAATGATGTGAGTGTACAGAAGCTGAATTGATTGACAAGATTCCATTTCTTTTCTTCACAGAAACTGTATCTTAATTACACTTGTTAAGTAAAATATAAACTGTATCTTAATTACACTTGTTAAGTAAAATATAAACTGTATCTTCATATCTGTATATGGTATAAAATCAAAAGGGAAGCTTTCCATAAGAAGTTGCTCCCATTAATTCTTCAAAAGTGGGATATGTCAGGTTGAGCAGGAAGGTGAACTATCATTAGATACTTTTTGAGCCCTCTTTGGCTTCCATTATTATTGTTGCTGATTTTGGAAAAAGAAGTGAGTTGGCTTGTCTTCGTTCAACTAACTATAGGCCCGCACCATGTGAAGTAGGAGTTTCTGCATTCAAGTCTACAACACTTATGAGCAAGCAATGAGCAACCAGAAGCACACTTTCCGCATATAACCCATTCGATTACACCGTATAGCAACTAGCAGCTGGCTTTGCTTTAAATAGTTGACAACTCATGACTATCATGTCAATGAACAGACCAAATGCTAAGTGTTGTGCTGCACTTCTTCCTTTCTTTTAGCCTCAAATAGGTTTTTCCAATTTCGCATCACTCAGTATTATTCTATATGGGGTGGGCGCAGTATTTTAAGAGCATATAAAATGTTTTCCTTATTTTAATGTGGCTCACAAGCTGCACATGTAGATTAATGCGTAACGCAGACTGTGTCTCTGTCTGGCCCCCCTCTTGCAAGATATGTATGGGATCTGTCATCTATTGCTTTACAAAGAAAAAGAACAAATTACATATGAGAGCTTACATCAAATAATGAAAATGAAAATGAAAGATTACCAAGTAATGTACTTTTGATTTTAATTTTCCTTTCGTGACACGTGAAAAAAAAAAAAGTTAAATTTTAAGCTTTACTTGCATGCCGTCATTTCATAAAATAGCTTTGTCCATGCCTTTAAAAGCTCATGCCTAAGTACTCATTTTTGCTTGAGTATGTTTGCATATGCGTTTTTGACGTGAATTTCACGTCTCCTGTGAAGTTATACATAGTTGCTTCCACATTTTCAACCATTTGGATGTGGTTTTCCACGTGCAAAACGTGCGTCCAAACACACTATTAGTTACACATGGCTGCTAATGAGAGTCAATTTTCACAAGCCATGTATGGTCCACGAAGGATAAATGTTATCCGGAGAAAACATTCGACAAAAGTGAGAGCAAAATAAATTACTGAGGGTCATATGTCATAGCCTCATAGGGTGATACACTGATAATTCTTATCTTGTTCACTAATTAAGAAAAAATCTATCAAATTATCATCGTAGTTGTGTGGAGGGATAACTGACTTTCAGTAGCGACCAAGCAAACTCGTCTTATTTAAGCCTTAAATTCTATGTCTGACACTAACCATAATTATTGATTGAATATGTGGGCACGGGCTAAGGCTGATCTCCACTTCATCTAAAAATATTTTTTGACAATTAAAATTCTCCTTTCAGTTCAACAAATACTTCAATTTAATACCCTCTTAGATGTCGAAACCAAAGTTGAGTATCCTTGGTCGTGGTGAGAAGGAAATAATAGACAAACATATAGTTTGACGGAAATGCTTAGCCATAAAGTTTTCCTAACATTAAAATTTATATTATTTTGCATCCAACTTTCCATTTAAAGTGAGAAATAAGGCTATTATAGATAGCCCGACTGAAACTTGAGCGAACAAATTGGGTAAATTTCTCACAAGAATAAATTTCTATATCTAAATATAAGGATAAATTTCCACCAAAAAAGGTTGCAAATTGGGACACTAGATAATTCATATTGATAGAGGATACGTTCAGTATAATAATGAAAATCGTACAAGTAAGTAATGGTCAATCCATACCGTGTAATTAATTAAAGATTAGCATTTTGTAAAGGTAGGCTTGTTAGTTAGCTTCTCTACTTTTTTATTTTATTATGAAAACATCCATCTTTCTAAACATAAGTTATAATCTTTTAAAATTGAAGGATTGTTATTTCGTCTCCTTTCAAAGATGTCGTTATTCATAATTTCATATCATAAATTTGGGTTGGATCCCAAAAAATGGACTGTCTCATTTCCGATCACTGTTTGTGCTTGATCATGGTTTCTGCAGAACTTTTTTTTTTTTTTCAACTGTTGCTTTGGTGGAATTATAAATAGACTCTTTAGTTGTTCCTGTTTTTGTTGCCGTTGCAAGCTCCTCCAAAAATCTACTGTGTCTTCTTTATACAAACACACCCCGTTACTTTCCTTTCCTTGGTCTATTGGTCCTTTCCTTTCAAGGTCCAATAAGATAAGTGATCCCTATTTGGGTTAAACCAATATATTCCTTAGTGTTTTTTTTATTCATCATATTTGCAATGCATTTTATTATTTGTTATTATTTGTTAGATGCAGTCTATAATCTTAAATATTTTAAAAATACTTTTTATTTTTTCAATTTTTTTATTTAAATTTTGACTATCAATTACAGATTGTTTAATCTATTTCAAGACTTATAGTTCAAATATTTTATAATTTTTTTAATACACGAATTGAATAGTTTGTAATAATATATTTTTATTTATTTAGATTTCAATTTTTAATTATAAATACACTAAACAAAAAGTTGAGTATGTTAAGTAACTGTTCATCATATATTCCATAGTATTTGACATAATGAACATTGGACTGTTTGTAAAATCCGATTTCCTTTCGAATTTATATTCAGATGCGAGTCAAAAATTTTCTTAGTTTTTAGTGAGTGTTTGGTTCATATTAAAAAATTGATTCTAATTCTGAAATTAATTTTGGATAATTTTTTTAATTTTACATTATAGAAATATTTAAAATTAATTGAATTAAAAATTAAAGCTGAATAAAAAATATACTAAATTTTATTTTTAACTTAATTTTATAAAAAAAATATTTAAGTATAAATTATATTATTTTAAAATTAATTTCATTGAAAATTGAATTTTATGAATATTGGTGCAAACACACTTAACTCTTGAGCATCTTCGCTGATATTTTCTAGTCATATAGTTGGTCACTGCTCATACATAACAGGCATTATCAATAAATTATTTGCGACGATTAGAAATTAATGACAGTTTCCGAATACGCAGCCACGCAATGCAAGATGGTGGAATGAATTATAATGATAATGAATAATTTTAAAAATAAATTTAAAGTTACTTTGAAAATAACTTAATATATATTTAGATGCATAATTAAGTAAATAGACACTTACCATAACACATCTCTTTCTCTTTATTTGTAACTATTTTTTTTTAATTTAGTTTGTTGATTTTATTTTTATTATTCTATTAGTTTTAACTAAAGTATACCTTTAGTTATTTAATATTGCAGACATTGGAATAAACCAAAGCAACCAACATATTGATGTTTATAAATGTTGATTACTTATATTATGTATATTATGTGTGTGAATATGGTTTAATTATATTTTGATTCTTCGACTATCATAAATATACTATTTTAATTATTTAATTTTAATTGTATAAATTATATTTTTTAAAATATTATAAATTATTCAATAATTATCCTTAAAAATTAATTTTAATTATATATTATAAAATTTTAAAAATAAAAATTAT